>JAASFY010000063.1:0-50329 GCA_023334035.1 Globisporangium okanoganense | reverse complement strand
TGTAACGGGGCGAGAGCACCGTTAGTTAGCGTACACGTTGGTCTTACGAGGAAGCGTAAGGGAGCGCGCTGTCGGAGTGCGCGCTTGTGGTTATTTTCAACTCTGATGTTTATTTAGGAAAAAGGGAAGGAGGCCATGTGTGGCCTCAAATGCACGGTCGACTCCTGATTGGCCAATATTGGGGAGTATTGACCAATCAGTGAGTGACACCTCAAATAACTATCAACCAATGAAATGGGAACACGTCGGTCGTACCTAACGTGTAGTGTGCGGTACACCCCGTCACACAGAGGATATTGGCGCCATCACGTTGATGGATACCAATGACATCGTCATCCTGCAGCCGCACGTTCAAGTTGTCTCGTCGCAGGCGTCCGTGACTTCAACGCAACAGAGCAGTGCGTCTCAAGCACTTGCGGAAGACGAGCTAACTTTGAAAACTGAAGATTGCGAAGACGAGCCAGTCGACGCATCGGACTCGGCACCCATCCCCGCCCAGGAATCAGACAGCGACAGCGACGATTTTGAAGACAAAGAAAACACGCCGATCCAGATCCGCCTGAATCCGAAAGCAAAGAAGACGGCCCGTCCTCACTTGGACAAAAATTTGCGCATTCCCGATGAACGCCAAGACCGCGTGCGATTCAACGCTTCTCAAGAGAGCAGGCGAGCTCTTGGCGAGGTGACGCTCAAGCAGCTAATCGACTCGCTCGACAGAGAAATACCGACGCCAGAGGAGACGTTGAAGAGGCTCGCGCCTATTCTGACAGAATACACGGGCCAGTCGAACAAGCGGCCCAAGCACAAGTCGATGCGCAACCCGATCCTTAACGCGGACATTTTCTACGTCCTGCCCACCCGCTACTGGTGTCGTGCGCAAAGCTCTTTCCTATGGCGAATCGAGAAGAAGATACAGTGAATCTCGACAGCCAGAGCGACGCTGGTCAGAACGACGGCGGCACACTTATTGAGGTGGTCGCAATCGCGGGGTTGGGCATGTACATACGCAACCAGATCGAGACAATGGTCCGGGTGGCGAACTTGCGTCAACAGTGCATTGAGTGCAACCAATTCTGCAAGTGGCTCGAACAAGAGGCAGCACCCGCGGTCGCTGCAGATGAGCAGACCGACGTCCGACGTCTTTCGGCCCATGTATCGTCCAAGTATCCTTCAGGTACTGTCCAGAGCTTGTCGAGCGACTAACACTACTCCATGCTGTACCGCCTGGTGCAACCTCAGTGGCTCAACGACGCTGTGATTCGCGCTTTCTGTGAGCGACTGGAAGAAGAGGACTCGTCGGTGCGGTTCGCTGGTATGCCAAGCGCTTTGCCTGGGGCACGAACGAAGGCTGATCTGCTGGACCTAACTTCAAGGAGAGAATCTCTATACTCGTCAAGGAGTCGGGTGTGGCGACCCTTCTCTTGCCGATGAACTTCGGAAACCAGCACTGGTGTTGTGTGATTGTGTGCGTGTCCACCAAGAGAGACATATACTACGACTCGATGAACAGCACGATCTACAAGAAGGCGCTGGACAAGATAGCGTGGGAGCTAGTGCGTGGCGTCGCTCTGGAATACCAGGTCGTCAGCATGAACTCGCCGCTGCAGTTCGACGGATACAGCTGCGGATTTTACGTGTGCTTGAAGTTCTGGTGCCACGTGGACAAGGCCGTCTCCCTCGACATCTCCGGTCGCAGCGACGTCGCTCTCCGGTTCAAGCTCGGCAAGTTCATCCTCTCCAACGAATTGAAGTAGCCGCAGGATCGCAGCATCTTCCAGGTACCGTCCAGTCTTTCTCCAGTAACAGTCCAGTTTGTGTGTGCTCTTTGACCTGTTAGAGCAACTCGTTCATAACGAAGAGTTGGTTGTCGTATTTCCTTCATTCAACTTGACATTTCACTGAGTACTCACCTGGACGATTTGTAATGATCTTCCCCGTTCTAGGCCTCTGCACTTGCACATGCCGCACACAAATAGACATGAAAAGGATGACGACAGATTAGCAACATCACAATCGGTTCTCTGGCTGTTTGCGCCATGCTCTGCGCGTTCCCTCACTCTTCCTGCGGCGCCACGGCGCGCTACTTGGCGGCTGGCGAGCTGTCAGCCGTCCATGCACTACTCCGTCACGCTGCGAGCCGTGGAATCACGTCGGTGCCGACACCTCCGGGAGCGGGCGCGTTGCCAAACAGGCTTCTACGCATCCTGCCGCCCCTTGAGATGCCGCACTGCCGGCTCTGCTGCTGCTCCTGACACCACTTGTCCGTGAGCAACAGCTGACGAACAATACACCAATCGCACGCCAAGCATCACGTCCAAATCAGTTCATTACTTCCTATCAATATAAAATGCTTACTCGCTCTTGCGCTCGTCACTTGTTGACTCCGAGGCAGATTCCGTTCTGCCCCGCCATCCTTGCGCACGCTCACGATCCTCGGCAGTGGCGATCTCTGCCGACGGACTCCTTCTGGTGCTCCTCTTGGTCACACGTTGCGCGCACTCCTCTTGGTCCCACGTTGCGTGTACTCCTCTTGGACCGTTCCCTCTCGCTCAGTGATCGCCTTGGACCCTGTCGTCACTCGCACGAGGCGTCACTCGCGTAAGGAAGTCTTCTCGAGAGCGCTGTGGGTTACATATTCATGGATAAGACTTGCTTTTGATCTGGACACAAATCAGTGCGGGAAGATTGCAATGTGTTCTGTATACTACACTGCAATCTTCCCGCAATGATTTTTTAATTCTCTATCGTTTTAATCAGGTTTTGCTTCGGCTATTTCAAACTGGATGTTACATGGAAAACACATGGATATGCGACATTTGTCCAGGTTTCATCGTGTCCCGACTCTTGCCCGATAACTGGACCGTAGGACCCGCCAAAAATAATCCCAAGTGTATGTGGTATACACCAAATATGGAGTATTTCGTGATGCCCTTATTTAGGGATGCCCTATTTTTGAATGTTCCACACAACTTAGGCTCATCTATCTAAGTGTCCCACATTACTTAGGGAGAGTTTGAAGTTGACGGCAACACACAGGCAAGCTAAAAAAAGGGAGCAACGAAATGCAATCGTGTGACGTAGAGTGAGTGACATCGACAGAAAACTCAGCCCTCACGCGCCGTATGCACACATCATGAGCCCCGTCGTCGCATCGTCTGCAGCAGCTCGTGCTGCCAAGAGCCTGGCGCAAGACACCAACTACTCGACAGGGGAGCCCGCCGTGCGACTCGACGCCTCCGGATGTGGCTTTTGCTAGTGAGCATCTGTCGTTTTCAACTATTGTCTGTGGAAATATTCGATGGTTAACCAGCACCTGACTAAATATTACTATGGCTGTGTGTGTACTAACTACCCACAGCTACGTCTCTGGGCGCGTGGCTGCCTGCGCGAGCAAAGTGAGCGAGTACCAGCGCAGCTTCCAGTTCTACGAAAACAGCGCCAAGAAGACGCTGCTGGGCACGCTGGACGAGCACGCGGTGCGCCTGTGTTGCTGTATTATTGTGTGTCTAAACTGCTCATTAGCTGCAATATTGAATATGATCACCCTTGGCTCTTACAGGTCGGGTCTGCTGGCCATCCGCGTCGGAAGAAGCTCCTCCTCACGAAAGAGTCTGGCATCGTCATGAACGCAGAGAACGTCATCGTAAAGGTACATATAAACCTGCTGAGATCCATTGAAATCCGCTTCTAGTAACACAGATTAACATCTAAATGCCCACCTTCTCAGAGCTGGAAGTGGGATCTAAAGGCCCAGCACGCAGGAACTCCTCCATCCGAACCCGTGGTGATCCAACTGAACGACGCGCTGCTCTTCACGTACCGCGACCGGAGCACCATCGTCGTCACCTTCACGCCGTGTCCTGGGGTCGCAGTCGAGTTTGCGTGCGGCGAGCAGCTCCGTCGCACCGACACGTACTTGGAGCACGCGCACCGCGTCGTCGACGGCCCACAGCGTGGGAAACTGCTGATTGACCAGAGCACACCGACGCTACAGCAGCGACAGAAGCTCATTGAGCTCGAGTCGATCGAGAAGCGTAGCAAGCAGAAGCCCCGCAGCGTCAACCTCTCGCACGAGCGCCTGAAAGCGATCGTGTCCACGTTGGAGACCAAGTTTGACGGCTACGAAGGCTGTCGCGTTACCCCCGCGGCTGATGGTAACTGGCGCGCGAATGCGCACCAGCAGTGTCTTCGCGAGATCCCCGTCTTACCCAAGACAGGCTCGGAGGTTGGACAGGAGCCAACGATATTCGGGGCTCTCGTGAAAGAGAACGACAGCTCCGCGTCTCTACGGCGCCTCAAGCACGGCGATACAGGGAAATGGCTCGGCTCAGTCCAGCTGCACAACAAAATCTCACTGGAGAACCCAATTTTGAAGCGTGGTGGTCCGCTCACAAGCGCCAGCGGACGGTACTCCCGAGAGCTCTCAGTGGTCGGTGGTGGTGCAAAACCCAATGGAGAGCACCTGAAACTGCTCTCAGCCCACAGACTGGACGATTTCCTCAAAGAGATGAGCACGAGCGAGCAACTCATCGTCGTCGCGTGTCTGAGAGCGGATGACTGCCAATCTCGTATTGTGGAGGGGACTCTGGAACAGATCCAACTGCAGATCTCCGAGAGCAAGAGAGCAGTCGCGACAGCACCAGCGTCTGCCGCCAAGGATGTCGGGATCCGGTTAGTAGCTGCTCATTATTGATATTGATTAACTGGTCGCTGTGGACTCACGTTGTTGCTGGACGTAGACACCGTTGTCGTCTTGTGAAGTGCGACCTGGGCGAGTCGCCTCTGCTGGCAGAGCGGTACCGAATCCACGCAGCCCCGACGTTCCTCATGTACCAAGCCTTAGCCTTTATGCTGTAGAGAACTATTGATTGTGCAGTCCTAAAGTATGTATACATGTCTCAATCTCAGGTTCTACGAAGGAAGACTCGTGCATGTGACGAGCCTGGGTGGCGCAGCGGTGCGTGTAGCGCCCGCGACCAAGAACGCGTACCTGTCCAACCAAATGTACCAGCTGCCGCGTGTGCTGCTGGTGGAGAAGACGGTCAAGCAGCAGGTCGCGATCGAGAAGCTGCTTAAGAAGGAGGCGTTCCAGTGGGACCTGGCCAACCACGGCGAGCAGGCCGTGTCCAACTTCACGCGGCTGCCGCGCAGCGCTGCGTACGGCATCGTGATGCTCAGCGACACGGTGCGTCTTTCTCTCGATGAGGCTCTTCTCACTATTATATAACAGCAGCTAACTGGAATTTGACATTTGTAGCTGGACGACTTTGAAGTCCGGTCGATCGACCGCTTTGTGCGGCACAAGGACAAGTCGCGGCCGTCCGAGAGCCTCGTCTGCGTGGTCGTGTCCTCGCCGCTGGGCGACGTCCAGTTCGCCAGCGGCATGTGCAACGACTGCCGCCGCTTCCAGGGTCGCCGCATCAGCTCTGCGTCCGAGAGTCGCAAAACTCCTGAGGCCATGGCGCTTGCGTGTCCTCACTGCGGGATCTTGGCAGCCGAGACAATGACGAATCTGCTGCCGGCCGTGCTCGCGGACGTCGGCCATGTGTTCGTCTACAAACACGTCAAGGCCGCGACGCTGCACCGGCTCGCAGAGTTGTGGCTTGCACGGCGGAGCTCCAGCGATTTCACGGCCAGCAAGCTGCCTGCTGGGGACGCGGACGGGCACTTTTTGGGGCTCACCGTGGACTCGTTCTTCAAGGAACTGGAGAGACACCTGGCCAATGGCAAGCGCGGCGTGTTCTTGCCCGAGCACCACGTGCCGCCCATGGCGCTGAGTGCGAACGACACGGCGCTGCTGGCGTCCGGACTCACGGGCGGCAACCAGGCGAGTAGTGGTTCGACGGTGAACGTGCTGCGCTCTTCATCCGCATGACCACACAAAATGTATCCACTGTTGATGCGCTGTAAAATCTACCAGAATAATGGACACAATAGCCAGCATACAACGCAGATTTGAGATAAAAATCCGGCTGGAAGTTTTTTCTTTACCACACTATTCGGGAAGTATTTGTGAATCTTCCGAATGTCCTTTCGCGCTTGACGCGTGAGCTAACAGCCGATAGAGAGGCGTTGTGACCATGCGGACGGAATCACTGGCCGTTTGCTGAAGTTGCTGCGAAAGCGCAAGAGCGGCTGGTGCGAAAGATACGGCAGCACCAGCGGATGGCCTGGTGGGTTGCTGTTGGACCGAATACCTACAGTACCTGTACAGGTGCTCGGTCTCTCTTGTTGGGATTTGGATGGCTAGCGCACCCATTGCGCATCAATTGTCCACAACAGCCACTCAATTCATACACAACCAAACAACCAATTGAACTTGTTTGCTTCGCACACATCAAAAACCTTCTTGTTTGCGGAGCAAACAATGGCCTTGCGGCTTGCTCGACGAGACATGGGAGAGCCGCTGTGTGGTCTCCGTGTCTTTTGTGCTTTCCCCCCTCAACCAGCAACGTTTAATATCTTTCTAACGAAGCTACCCTCAAGCGGCAACTGCACTTTGCAAAACAGACAATTTTCGCCGACGACCCTATCCCCGCTCTGTCGCTTGCTTGTTTTCTTGATCAACGAAATCGTGTCGTTGATCGACGAAATCGTGACTTTAGTAATAAGTAATTTTTCAATAAGGGATTATCAATAGATCCATTGAAGTCATCCATTTACCAATAAACAAACAAAAAGGTTTTACTTAACTATTACGGCTTTTAAAACGTCGACCACATCAATGCTCCACACACGTGTTGGCTGTCTGTTTGCAACCCGCCAAGAGCCAAGGGCTCCAGTAATCGGCCGCACTCTCATTCTCATTCTCGCTCTCGTAGCCTCGTAGCCACCTCGACACCTCCAGACGGGCAGCATGGACAACTCGCGCGACTCTCGGCTGTCGCTCATGGGGCGCATGCGCGGGTCGTCCGCGGCCGCCGCGCGCTTCCCGCTCCCCATCGACTTCTTCCCGCGCGTCGAGAGCTCGAGCGCGCAGGACAAGCGCTACGAGCAGCTCGCCGACCAGCTGCGCACGGACGCCGTGCACAACGCCAAGTGGTCCATGTCGTACGAGGACGGCTCGTCCGGCTGGAAGCTTTCGAGCTCCAAGAGGCACTTCCGCGACACGGGCATGCGCACGTACTGCCGCAGGAACGACAGAGCACGCGTCGTCGAGTTCAAGTGCATGGGCAAAGTCGCCATGACGCTTGGCCACACCATGGACGCGCTCTACGCCGACAGCACGCTCGACTTCCGGAGCAACTCGACCTTCCTTATGGAGAACTGCCTCGACGCCGCCGTGCTGCACGTCGTCTCGCGGCGCGATGAGATCGAGCCGCACAACTACGTCGGCATTAACTGGATCGCGGCGCGCAGCTCCGGGCTGTTTGCCAAGAGCAGAGACATTCTGTTCCTGAGGGTGCGTTTGCGTGTTTATGGTGTATACGCTTGTGTAGCTGCTCGTATAGCTAACTGTGTGTTTGTTTGTTTCACAGAGCACTGGCACAATGATGGACGGCGACAACAACGAGATCGGGTACCTCGTGATGCACTCGATAGACCTGAAGGGGTGCGTGTCGCTCGAGCCGTCCTACGGGCTCGTGCGCACGAAGGTGTCGGGCGTATTTTTATTTAGGGAGAGTGTGGACGGCCGCGCTACGGAGGTCATGTGGCAAGGCTCGTCTAGCGCTTCGGGCGCCTCGTCCACGGGCAAGCTCGTGGCTTTCGTGCACGAGACGTTCACATCCTACGTGGTCAACCTCAACAAGTTCATGGAGACCAAGTTCATGGCACATCAGATGGAGATTAAGCGCTCGCAGCTGCTGGCGAAAGGGTACGTGTTGTTTGTTTGTTGGGCAAGTGATTGTCTTGTGCTTGCGGATGTTTTGTTTTCTAACTTGTTTGTTGTTTGTTTGTGAATAGCGCCCGCAAGTATTGCTACATGTGCAACAAACGATTTACGCTTATTCGTCCACGCTACACGTGTGGCATTTGCTCCGAGGTGCGCATTCGTCACGTTTTAGTTGTGTTGCCGTACAGTGTGCTAACCACTTGTTTGATGGTTTCCCAACAACAGGACGTTTGCAAGGATTGCGGCAACTCCAGTCGCGTAAAGTCGTTTGACAGCGACCGGTTCTCTATGGCGACGCCGCGCGCCAGTGGCAGCAAGTCCGAGTCCACGACGCATTTCTGCAAGCGCTGCGTGCACCTGGCGCGCAAGGAGGTACAGAACCAGCCCGTGTGCACGCCGTCGTTCTTCTCGACGACCAACCACATCTTTACGGACTTTGAGACCTCGGAGGCGACTGAAGACGACTCATTCGAGCGGCTCTCTGAGCGGCTTTCGGCGCTTAGCAGCAACGGCAGCGTGCGCTCGCTGCAGAAGATCCTGTCGGAGCGCTCAATGAAGTCATTGTCGACCGAACAGCGCTATTCAAAGACCGCACCGCAGTCGCTGCCCATCAATTTCGAGGGCGACTTTTCCAGCAACCAGGTGCCCTTTAGTCCGCTCTCGATCCGCACGCATCGCGAGAAAGGCCGCGCGCGTCTCGAGACCGACCCCATGGAGAGCTACGACGTGTACGACTACGTGGACGACGACGACGACGACGACGTTGAGGATGCCGAGACGATCGAGATGAACAACGACACGCCCTTCGTGGACCGGCGGTCGTCCTATGAGAACCGCGACCGCGACCTCGCGTCGCGGCTGCGCGAGATCTCGGCGAAAGCACAGGAGGCGTTGGACGTGACGCGCCGCAACTCGTGCCTCATGAGCGACACGAGCAGCGCGCCGCGCATGTCGGAGCTGCTGGCGTTCCAGCAGCTGGACCAGTCGATCGCCGAGCAGGCCGACCTGCTCAACGTCATCGGCTTCGTGAGCACGGGTCGCGTGTACATGGAGAACAACGGGCCCGAGGGCGTGCGCATCAGCGAGTCGTCGAGTCTCAGCGACTCGGACCGGTTTGAGGAGGTGCTCGCCTAAGTCAACACTACAGCACCACCAGAAACAAAGCACACACAAACAAACAAGTCGCGTCGACTTACTATAATATCAACAACTTTAGAATCACACACATGCAAGTCTCACTTGTGCGCCAATACCACACAACTCTAGGTTACGCATGCGCACATTTGCATTGGCGCATTTGCTTGCATCACGCAAATTGCAGCTCAACACCACCAACAAATCCGTCCGCCACTTTGCGGCTGTCTCTTGCTTTCGAAGTCTTGAAGCGCGCTCTCCCACACGTTTTTTCCTGCGACTGCGAACTTCCTGTCTCACAAGCGATCCTCTTTTGGATTCGGGTTTGCCCATCTGACCCGCACTTTCATCTTGAAATTTGTATTGGAGAAACTTCAGACGGGTCGTCACCCACAAAAACATGTTGCTCGGAGAGTTTGCGCAACAAACAAGATCTGCTTGCTTGTTTTGCGCAAGTGCGCAAAACAAAGTTCCACCACACAATCGAAACTTCGGCAACGATGAGCGGACGCGGCGCTTACGACGGACAGCAGATTTCCACGTCCCTGATGCTCGGCCTGGGGCTGCTGGCGGCCACCATGACGCTGCTCACGGCCGGCAGCATCGGCGTGCTCGGCTTCGTGCTGGGCAAGCAGCAGCAGCAAACAACCAACAGCAAGGGCCGCAAGCACGAGAGCGACAGCGAGAGCGACGACCCGTTCCGCGCGTCCAAGAGCAGCAAGAAGAACCCGCGCCGCCTGCGCGTCCCCAGCGGCACGGCCAGCGAGGACGTGCGGATCTCGGACAAGAAGGCGATCGTGGACGTGCGCATCACGGGCATTCGACCGCTCATTCCGCCCGCGTGTCTGCTCGAAGAGATCCCGCTCTCGTCCAAAATGGCGCAAACGGTATGGAACTTTTTGTTGTTGTTGTTTGTGTGAATGGGGGGGAGGGGCTGATATGTTTTGTGTGTTGCTATCTCTCTGCTATTAGATCAACCGCGGTCGTCAGGGTGTTGCGAACATCTTGCGCCGCGTGGACGACCGCCTTGTGGTGATCGTCGGTCCATGCTCGATCCATGACGTTGAAGCTGCGATTGATTATGGTGCGTTTCTCTCTTGCTTGCACTTGTTGTTTGTTGATAAAGTTGTGCAATTTGCTGACTTACTTGATTGATTTGCTTGCTTGTTTGTTTGTTGTTGACTTAGCCAAGCGCTTGTTGGTCGTTAAGCAGGAGCTCTCAAAGGACTTGCTAATCGTCATGCGCGTGTACTTTGAGAAGCCGCGCACGACCGTGGGCTGGAAGGGCCTGATCAACGACCCGGACCTCGACGGCTCGTTCAACATCAACAAGGGCCTCCGCGTGGCGCGTGAACTGCTCGCGCGCATCAACGAGATGGGGCTCCCGGCAGGCTGCGAGTTCCTCGACACCATGTCGCCGCAGTTCATCTCGGACCTCGTGAGCTGGGGCGCCATCGGCGCGCGCACGACCGAGTGCCAGCTGCACCGCGAGCTCACGTCCGGGCTCTCGATGCCCATCGGTTTCAAGAACGGCACGGGTGGCTCATTGCAACTCGCGGTCGACGCGGTTGTTGCGGCGCGCCACCCGCACTGCTTCTTGAGCGTGAGCTCGCAGGGCATTGCGGCGATCGTGAGCACTTCGGTAAGTCGACTTGCGCAAGACACACACAAAGTCAACTTGTTTAACACTCATTTGCTTGTTTTCTAGGGCAACGACACGTGCCACACGATCTTGCGCGGTGGCAAGACCGGCCCGAACTATGAGAAGACGCACATCGACGCCGTGTCCAAGATGATGCTCAAGGCCAACGTGGCGGACAACGTGATGGTCGACTGCTCGCACGGCAACTCGAACAAGGACCACCGCAACCAGGTGGTCGTGGCGGCCGACATCGCGGCGCAGCTGCGCTCGGGCGACGACCGCGTCATCGGCGTGATGCTCGAGTCCAACATTGAGGAGGGCGCGCAGTCGCTCATCCCCGGCCAGCCGCTCGTCTACGGCAAGAGCGTCACGGACGCCTGCATGAGCTGGGAGACCACGGTCGAAGTGCTGCGCGACCTCGCGGCTGCCGTGCGCGAGCGAAGAGCCAAGAACCAGCACAAGCAGTAGGCTCGCGAGCGACAAGAGAGAATAAGAGAGAGAGAGCAAGACATTTTTAGCTAAGCCCAGAGAAACAATCGAATACATAACGCTGACTGTGATTTTTAAATGCCAACAGTGTTGGCTACCGCGCATTGTCGTATCCAGAGCCATGTCTAGTGACTGCACCACTTCGTCGCGAGAGCAGTGGCGTCCTGGAAAAGGGCGAGATGACCTCCTTGTTATCGAGTTTGGGTCTGGGCGAGCGCCCTGGCTCAGCAGCAGCTTCCACGTGTCGAATGGGTGTCGCTGCGCGTGGTGGGATTGTGTTTGTTGAGCTCTCTGGTGCGTGTCTGGGTATTGATGTGAGCTGCTGAACTGGTGGTTGTCGTGTGACAATCCGTCTCACCACCGCAAGTTTCTTCTCTTCCAGTAGCTCAAGCTCCTTCACAGGCAGCTTGCGTTCCGGTGACTGCTTCTCATCACCCCCACCACCACCAATTGGCAGCGCAATGCTGTTGCTGAGCTTCTCGTCCGCTTCGTACGCGTCGGCGAGTTTCGCGATCTCGTGCGCGTCAAAGTCCTCCAGCTCTTCCTCTTTCTCCTGCTTCAGGTCCTCATGCGAGCTCTTCGCAACTGGTTCGTCATCAGAGCTTAGAGCTGAGAGTGGTGAAAACGGAGTTAGCGCCACGGAAGCTGATGAAGAAGACATGGAGCGCCGTGGCGTCTGGAGCTCTCCAGTCTCAACAGCAAGCTGCCGGTCTCGACTGCCAGCGAGCAGTATTTGCAGTTGCCGCCTAGCAATCGCGACCTGCACTGCGCTTTGGATCTTGTTGGCCGTGTCAGTGCGCCTCTCGTGGGCTTTCGCCTTTCGTGGATCGTATTCTGAAGTGACGAGCTGCTCAAGGCGCTCACTTATGCTGCTGATACGCGTCTGGACAGTGACTGGGAGCTGGCTTCGCTCTCTCTCTAGAATCAGCAACTGCTGCTCGTACGATGCCGTGGAGAGTCCTATTCTGGTGGAGATTTTCTTCTTGACATTGTCCGAACCAGATGGACGCTGTGACTTTTTGTCGCTCAGCAGCTTGCTCTTGACAGCAGCAGCAAGTTGCTCGTGGATCCGCTTGCACTGCGCTGCGATGATGGGATCTGAAATCCCATCACCACCAAGCGATAATGGTTGTCTCTTGCCAGCTACTGTCCGCATCTTCACGAGTCTTTTCTCCACGAGCTGGTCGATTTTCAGGATCGCGACCTTGCGCTTCGCAAGAAGGCCGCGGACGCGCGCCTGAAGTCGCACGAGCCTTCGCAGTCGGCTCTCCTCTACTGCCTCAGTACCAATCAAATGATCAGCCTCTGGTAGCTCCATGGATGTGCGTCTGATCCTTTGCAGGCGGTCGGTGACGTCGGAATGGAACTCAAACACGCCTTCGACATGGTCCTCTGCCTCCTGATACGACGGGATGATCTCCACTTCGATTTGATTCCTAAAAGTGTGGATCGGACGATCGCCATGGAGCTCTTCGCGTGTGACTGTGTGGTGCAACAGCACGCGATGGTAATCAATCAATAGCTCCGTCGAATCTGTCTCATCGTCTTCTTGCTGGTCTTCACCAGATAAGCCCCGCGCGACCGCTACTCGCAGTTCGTTCGCAGTCATGCTGCTCGCCACTTCAATCACGAGCTCCCGTGACGATGCGTGATGACTCAGCTCTTGTTTAGAAAGCGCGCTCTCCAGTGCAGCGAATGGCAGAGTGATGAGCCAGTTGGCAGGGTTCTGCAACGTCCTGCGTGTAAGGAACCCAAGTGCGACCCTGCCCACGACCTGGGCCGCATGCCGCAGTCTCTTCTCCTTGTCTGCGCTTGGATCACTTTCTTCTATTGGAGGCTGAGCTTCTTCTGGCGCTGAAGGTGGATCTTGGGTCATGATGGCGGTCATTGACTTGGCGACAGGCTCTGGCTTGGGCTGCTGTAGCAAGGTGGCGTTCACAGTGTTCCTGCGAAGCGGTTGGGCTGGTGGTGGGACTTTCACTGGCCGAGGCTCAGCCTCACGAGCAGCGTCAGTCTGCACTTCGTGGGTCGTCATGGCTCTCTTTAAGTTGCTTCCACTGTCGTCCTCTTCGTCCGTCTGCACCAATTTGTCCTCTTGAAGCACAACTTTGAGAAATGGTTGGATAGGAAGAGTCAAATTTTCTTCACGTCCCAAATCGCCATTGTCAATGCCAAAGCGCTGCGCATCCAACGCCGCCATCTGCATCAGGGAAGACGATGACGCGCTATCATAAGGTCTGTGATGTCTGTGTTTGGCCCTGGTCTTGCTCAGCAACTTGCTGTTTTCCTGCGCGAGCGCGTCGATCTCGTGCTGCTGCTGCGTCTGGGCCTTGAAGAACACTTCGAGCATCTTCTCCAGTTGTGTCTCCTGCCACTCACCGTCCTTAGGTCGCTTGCTGGGAATAACTGGTGGCTCTCGGTCTTCGTCATCGCTCTGGATTGTACCAGCCCTTGACGAGGAGCTCTTTGTGGCCTTCTTGGCCAGCAGCTGAGCGTTTACAGCCTCAGTTTGTAGCCTTTGGATCGTCTCCTGCGTGTACTGCATCATGTCGTGCTTGGTCATCTCCTGCTTCTTCTCCATCTCCAGCAGCAGACTCTGCAATTTGCCCATGTTTTCCACCACGTGGGCTGTGAGTTGGCTCTGCTGGCCATTTAGGAGCTGAGTCTGCTGGTCACGGGCTTCTCTCTCACTTTTCAGTTGCTCTTGCAGGTTGAGAAATTGTCTGGCGAGCTCATTTTTTTCCTCTAAAGCTTGGATCACTTGAGGAGGCAAAGGCGCAGTCTTGACGCCCTTTGACTTGCTTTTAGTATCCGAGGAGGACGAAGACGAAGAGCTACTGGGTCTTTTCTTCTTCCGAGTTTTCTTCTTGTTGTTCTTGGAGTCGTTCTGGTGTTTGCGCTGTTGGTGACGAATGAGGTACTCTGCAGACAGGAACTTCTTTCCACAGACCACACAGTCCACGGCTACAGATTGTGACAATAGACACTGGTTAGATCAATAGCTCAACCCCACCAGCAGCACTATGAATCACTCTTACGCTTGTTCACCACTCCGTCTTCATCTTCAGCAGCACTACCACCCAGGAATTTGCCCACGATCGCATTCGCTTCAGCTGCGGCGTTCTCCTTGTCAGTACCAGCAAGAGCTCTTGGGACTCGTCTGTTGGAGGCTGAGGCGTTGAGCAGCATGACTTCAAAGGTCGCCATCGTGCGCTGCTTGAGGCGAATTTCCTTCTTAAGACCTGCAATCTCGGCCTCAAAGGCGCTGTTGTCAGTCTCCAGTTGCTGACACTCGCCCAGGAGCTCTTCGCATTGGCTCTCCACGCCCTCTGAGTGCGTCACCAGCGAGTCTTGCACGTTAAGCAGGTACTCGAGCGTCAGCTACAGCCACAAAATAGGTACACACACATTAAGGCACACGATAAGTCACCAATAGATCTCATCATAGAGACACAACCCACACACTAAACCTGTGCGATCTGGAAGAGCTTGAGAAAGTATGCATCGGAGTAGTGCTGCACGTCGTCGAGGGTCACGTCTGCGAACGCGACGTTCTCCAAGTGGCGCTGGATCGCGTCAATGTCCGTGGTCGCGACGATTTTCACGAGGTCCAGACGCGCGATCGCGCGCATGTCGAGCTTGCCGGCGCGCTGGCGGAACGAAAAGTTGCGCGTTGGGAGCCACACCTGGCGCTGCGACGGCGGCTGTGGATCAGGAGCGGCAGCTGGTGGCGCCAGTGGGTGTACATCGCCTTCACACTCACTGTCCTCTTCAGCATCTGCGTCGATGTCGAATGGCTTGAGTCTGCGCTTTGTGCGCCGCCCATCCAGGTACTTGGCTCGTGTGTTGAGATCGCTACTCGCGCGACCAAAGGACGCGAGGCGGGATGGTGCATTGGCGTGCCAACGGCTGCTTCTGCGGCTATTGCTAGTAGCTCGTGGGCCACTGAAGCCACTGGTTGTACTGTGTGAGTGGCTTCCAGTGGTCCCATAGACGTTTAGTGGACCGAAGATGCCCTCGTACTCGTCGTAGCCGCTGTAGCGCCGTCCCACCATTTGCAATTTGTGCACTGTCGACTCGGATCTGAGAAAAAGTGTATCTTTCCTATGATTCGCTGAAAACTATTTATAGTGCTATATGATTGGCTAAAAAAATTGGATTCTGCTTGCAATCAGAAACGCAATCAGAAACGTAATTGAGGCAACATGCAGACAGCGCGGCAGCTCGTGCGCAAGCTCATCCCGCCGCTCACGACCGACTGGCGCAAGGGGCAGCACGGTACGCTACTAGATTTGTATCATTTGCTGCTATAGAAGATCTGTCTGACTGTGGTACTTCTTTTTGTATGGATTTCTATTGCAGGACGCGTGGGCGTCGTCGGCGGCTCGTTCGAGTACACGGGCGCGCCCTTCTACGCTGGCATCTCGAGCCTCAAGACCGTAAGAATGTATAAAAAACCACCACAATGACACTGCTGTTGTTAGCTTGCTCTTGTCTGAATGATACTGATCCACGTGCGTCATGCTGCGTATGAACGACACTGCAGGGCGCCGACCTGTGCCACCTCTTTTGCACGGAAGAGGCCGCAATTCCCATCAAGAGCTACAGTCCAGAGCTGATCGTGCACCCGCTGCTGCGCTCCGACAACTCACTCAAGTCACTTACGCCAGCAGAGCGTACGCGTGCAATTAAGACGGCAGTGACGTGCATCTGCGACGTGTTCCCGCGCCTCGACGCGCTCGTGATCGGCCCGGGGCTCGGCCGTGACGCCGCCGTCCAACAAATCACGCGCGAGCTCATCCAGCGCGCGCGAGCAGCGCAACTGCCGCTGATCCTCGATGGTGACGCGCTTTACCTCACGAGTCTCGATCCGGAGATCATTCGCGGCTATAAGCATGCAATCCTGACGCCCAATGCCGTACGTAACCGTGATTGCTAGTTGACTGGCTCAGAGCTTTGCCAGTTGACTGATGGTATGGCTATGGTTGGCGTTATACTGGCAGATGGAGTACGCGCGACTGTGTGTGGCTGTTGGCCTGTTGCAAGAGACGGATCCAGCGAAGGCGGCTGCGATTGCCCCAGCGGAGCTCAGCCGAGCGTGAGTTGTCGAGTGAAGAATCAGTGTGTGGCTTTCCATGTGAAGAGCTGACTGACTGACTGACTGACTGACTGACTGGTGTTGTTGCTGTGATGATATTTCAGACTTGGTCCAGTTGTTCTCCAGAAAGGCCGCGTCGATGCGTTCTCAGATGGAGAAACCAGTGAGTGATGGCTGGGCATCTTATCTTTTCAGCTGAGCTCTGGCTCGTGTTAACTTGCTGATACGTTTGCTGTTATAAATCTGCTGTGCGTGTAGCTCTTGCGAATGACGAATTCGGATGCCCAAGACGCTGCGGTGGACAGGGCGATGTAAGTAGAAAGCTATTGTGTGAAGCTGGTGGTGATTGACTCACAGGCCACTCGTCTGTATTGCAATCAGGTCCTCACGGGCGCGATCGCGACATTCGTCGCCTGGTCCAAGCACGCAAACATGTACGATATATCATTAAAGTGTCGTATCGTATTGCATCTCATACGTCTGGCCTCATTATTGTTGTATCTTTATGACTGCAGTTCGAAGGACGAGTTTGGTGGCAACCCACTGCTGCTCGCAGCGCTCGGCGGCTCGCTGGTGACGCGCGGAAGGTCTTGTAGCCACCTTCCAGTCGATTCTCCTGTCCAGTGACTGCATATATCACTCGTATACTGACAGCAGCCTACATTGTCTTTGTTATCTCGCTTGACGTAGTGCTCTCGAGGCGTTTGCGCTCCACCAGCGCTCCATGACGGCGCCAGACGTGCTCCTGAGCATCGGCAAAGGCTTCGAGCGCGCGTTTCCAGCGCCACCCCAGTCCGCCATCTAAGACCACAGTTTTTATGTTGTGACCCCAGTCACGTAGCCCATTTACAGCGTGATAGCAGCCATAGCAATACACACTCGTGACTATCCTTCGTGAGCTGCTGACTGAAAGGCGGGAAATGGGTTCAGTTCGTGAGGTTGCACGAAGGTCGCTTGAAGCACATAAACATGGAAAGAAAGCGAGAGGCGATCCTCTGCGTCACATTCCAAAACAAGCAGCTCCAAAAGCAAAAAGCAATTATGGGCGACGGCAACCGCGAAGAGCTCATCGCGGAGAACGAGAAGGAGCTCGCAGGTGCGTTTACACACATACCACACACCTCTTCTTGTTACGCTAGTGCTGTGCTATCTGTACCTGTTTTTCGCGTCTTCCTACGACCAGTTCAGGCAACGCAATTTGCACCACAACCAGTGCACATGTTGACTTGTTCTTGTGTGCGTGTGACGATCGCTCTCTCTATATATATTCTACAGGCTTTGCGTCTGGCGCGAACGCCGCGATCACGCCCGTGCTCGAGCGCGTGCTGGAGGAGATTCGCGTGACGGGCGTGCCGCGCTACTCGTGGGCACACCTCAAGACGCTGCTGGTCGCCAAGCTCCAGGTGGCCATGGACCAGGTGGCGGCGTCCGACCCCACGAGCGCCACGGTCGGCGTCGGCTGGAGCCCCACGAACAAGAACAAGTCGAGCGAGCGCCGCAGCAACATCACGGAGCTGCTCAACACGTTCGAAGGGTGCGTCTATGACCTTTGTATTAAGGTTTGAACTCAGTGGTCTACTGCTAATTGCGTATGGTATGTGCATGTTGTAGCCCGCCATTCACGCTGCAGCGCCTCACAGAAGTGATCCTTCAGCCTAAGAAATCGTACAAGACGCTTAATAAGCTCATCAACGCGCTCGAAAAGGTACGTCTCTCAATAGCAGCGCCTAATGTACAGAGCTTTAGTGGATCTGATGGGCTAATGTGTCTTGATTTATGGAACTCACTGTGCAGCTGCTGGCCGTGAGCACCACCATTCAAGTAATCGACCCTCGCGCGCCCACTGACACGTCGTCTAATGCTCCAGAGGAGAACACGCTGCAGGCGCCTCTGTCCGTGCAGGTGGTGCAGGGCAACTCGGAGCTAGACGTGGTCGCGCGCGCGCCATGGGGGAACGCTGAGGCTTCTTCGTAAAGCTTGTCAAGCGCCTGACACGTGGCTCTTTTCCCCATTTCATAGTTCGCTTTTACATGTATACTGTGACTCTGTAGGTATTCAACCCGCCCAATCATCCCATTATCAAGGTCAAGCCTGTCAACGACGCTGTTTGCATATGCGAAAGCCATTGTCTTTCTCTATGCGATCATGCTGCTTGTTAGGTACTGTTGGCGGACTGGTAGCTGACTGCGAGCATGACCCACGTCACTAGCGTGTTCTCCGGATACGCGAAGCAGCGCACCGCCAGTCCAAAGTGCGAGGCGCGCGCGTGCAGATCGATGATGCCGAACGCCAGTTCGTTACCCTCGAGCACGTCCATGGCTTCCTGCGGTGACTCGGCCGTGAACATGACGGGCACGCCCTGGAACGTGTGGCCCTCGGGCACAAAGCGCGTGATGCTCTGCTGGAAGAACGCGTTGTCGACCTGCGCGAGGCCGTAGAGCCGCTCAAGCTCGTACGCGTTGAGCGCCGGCAGCAGAAAGAAGCTCAGCTCGTCGCTCCAGCGCGTGATGAACCCGCTCTCGCGTCTTCGAGAACTGATCTGTCGTTTGAGTGCGACATTCCAGTCGCGTTCGAGTCCAGGCAACGCGGTCGTGTCGGGTGCTGTTAGTGGAAACGAAGGCTGACCGAAGGGCAGGTCTGCGATCATGTGCTCGTTCATGGGCTTCCAAGCGCCGGCCTCACTGTCTTCAAACTTAAAGGACGTCTCACGTAGAGACCAGATGCGCGGTTGCAGATTCGCGAAAAACTGGCGGTCGTTGAAGACGCAGTCGATGGCGCAGTAGCCGTGCTGAAGGCTTGAGCCTTTCTCCGACAGGTTGTAGCGCTCGCCTGTCACGGATTCCCAGAACACAATGTCGCTGAGAGACAGAGAACGAGTTATTACCCAAGGCCAACAGGCACGAAGAGCTCAGGAGTTGACGCACCTGATCTCAGCTGAGCTAGTGGCTCGCGTGAGAACCCAGACGTGGCCGACCTCTGCATCCTGTGGAGCGCTTCGGCTGTGCTGTGGCTTGGTTCTATTGAGGCTCTTGGCCGCAGTGATCGTCCCAATGCACACGAATGCGTCCAGGCCACACCCTAGCAGCAGCGACGCCAAGAGGAGCTACGGATGACGGCGACACAAAATGAAGACAGAGAGTGGTGGTGAGTTCCGATGAGTGAAGATCATTCCATGATGTCCATCAAACCCATACATAAGTCCGCACCGCGTGATCCTGGGCGTCGCCTCTACCAGTCGAGAGGAATGCGGGGATCGATCGCCAGGTCTCGTCGCGCGCACCGCCGACCACGGGATCCGCCTCGAACTTCAGCAGACCGACGAAGCGCGCAGCCTCACTGGGGCTCTTGATCGCGTGCGGCGCGCGAAAGGGCGTGAGGAACTTGCAGACCATGCGGAAGCGGCTGTCGTCGTCCTCCGCAAAGAGCTTCACCAGTCGTTGTCTCCCATGAGAGCTGGTCTTTGCCCCAAGTCCCTTGTGCTCGTCTCGAGCGTCAGGCTGCGCATCCTGGTAGACGGCTGCGTCGCTTCGATACTCGTCCCACCACTGTTTGGCGTACTGGTAGAACGAGTGGTTGAGCATGTTGTGCTGCAGCGTCTCCTTGTTGAGGAACGTCGAGACCTCGCGCGCGATCGACGGCGTGCGCTTGAAATGCAGCACGTCGGCACGCAAGTCCAGTGTCCCGATGGGGACTTTCATCTTGCCCACGAGCGACACGGGCAGGTGCACAAGCTGTAGTGTGGAGCAGAGCACGCGGCGCCAGTCGAGACGGTGCACTGCGAGCAGCTCTTTGGAGAGTTCCCGCCATTGAGGACCACGGGTACTCTTCCAGTGCACGAGCTTCTTGGAGACCTTGACGAGGTCGATCTGCACAGGCTCATCGACGAGACAGAGCGCCTCCCACGGCGTCACTACTTCCACTTCGTATGGAATGTTTGTTGCTGTTCGGGTGCGACGTTGAGGCGCCTTGCGCGTCTTTCGCTTCTCGATGCGGAAGCGAAAGTACTCGTCAAAAGGTGGGTCAACGCAGCACAGCACGTCTTTTGATGTCAGCCGCTGGTTTTGGAAGGTTGCAACCACGCGGAAGAAGGATTTGACGTGGCCGATCTGCGCTTCTGAGAGACCGACGTCACCGCTGCAGTCATCGTCGTGCTCTTCCGCCGCCAACAGCAGCTGGTCCACGAACGCTCGTCCGCCTGCGAGACGCAGAAAGAGGTACACGTCGTGCTCGTTCATGACTGTGTTCGCCTGCTGCTGCTGTTGTTGTAGAGAGCTTTCCAGATCATCACCATCGTCTTCAAGTGCCATGTCAGTATGAGCCCCATGGCCTGGGTCTCGCAGCTTCATAGCCTTGACCGCCGTGAGCAGCTGCTGCACCACCTCGCTCTCCAGCACGTCGTGGATTACGTGATCGTGCTTGCCCTGTTGCTCTGCATCACCGCCCTTGCCTGTAAGATCGCTATCATTCGCCGGCCTGGTCGTCGGCGACGCGAGATGCTGCGTCTCTGCCTTGGCGCGCACGAGCTCGCGGATCTGCTCGTAGACGCCGTCCTCGCGCAGCTTGGCGTCGATCGCCGCGCGCATGGCGCTGATGGCCTGCGACGCGCCGCTCTCGCCCGTAGCATCACCGTCCGTCTGCATTCTTGGATATATGAGACTTACTAATCTGCATTCCTGGTTGGATATGCACATCAAATGAAAGTCAAACAGATCCAAAAGCGATCTTGAAAAGGCGCGCTGCTTCTTTTCAGCCAATGATAATGCCCGAAACTAGAATAGACCATTGGCTTGGGCCCTGGGGCGTAACGACTGATGCGTCCGAGCAAATGGTCGGCTATCCATAGGCAGCAGTGGCGGCCGTGCCGCCATCATCTCCGCTCGTGAGTGACCATCCCGCGCTGAAAACACTTTGCGCAACGCACCCAAGCGACGAACAAAGAGCGAGGCGGATGGACAAGTTCGCGTCTGTGGCGACGGCGGTGCTGCTCGCGCGGCCCGGGCCGCCGATGCACGCGTTCGAGACGGCACCCCCAGCCAAGGACCAGCACCAGCAGCAACAGCTGCAGCGGGTGGAGGAGCGCATGGACAGCATGCACGACCACTTGCTGCGCACGCAGCAGATGATCCACAACCTCAGCACGCTCGTGCACCGGCAGATCAAGGTTGATGGCCGTATATCTATTGCGCGTTTGTTTCACATCGTAGCTCTTGGCTCACTTGACTGACTGGATGGATGGACGTCACCTTCTCGATGATTGGCTCTAGATGACGACGGCCAAGACGAAGAATCGCAGCGTAAGCGAGAACTTCTCACCGAGCAACTACCAGCTGTTCCCACCGACCGGGCCGCCGGCCACGTCGCTGCCGCTGCTCCGGCCGAGCTTCGTGCGCAGCGACGCCGTCGAGGAGATGATGGACCGCGACGACAGCAATAACAACATGGTGGCGTTCATGGACAGCGACCGCCGGCTCCCGGTCGTGAATGTCCACGATGACGGCGACGAGGACGCGCAGCTCGACGTGTTTACGATCCGCAAGACCGCGTCAGCGAGCCTCGCGACGCCCACGACGGCCGCCGACACGAACGAGACGGTCAATGGCGTGCGCCGTCACAGCTTGCAAGCGCGCACGATGAGCAAGACAAAGTCGATTCTGAACGCCGTGACCTTTGTATCCGACCTCCAGGTGTCGTCGGCCAAGCAGGCCAAGCACAACCGCGAGCAGCCGCTCACGCGGCGCGTCTCGGTCAACTCGATTGCCATGGACAGCAGCCTCGGCCGGCGGACGAGCGAACTCGCGCGCTGGTCCAAGAACCTCTTCTTCACGCCCTTCAAGCACAAGGTCGGACCCGGTTCGTCCTCGTCCAAGAGCCCGTCGGCCGACTACAATAACACACAGCTGCTGCGCGACATGCAGCAGATCCACCCGCTGACGATCCGCCACGACTCGCCACCCAGGGGCGTCTGGGACGCGTTCATCCTCATCATGATCTGCGTCGACATGATTTTCACGCCACTGGCGCTCGGTTTTGATCACTACCCGACGTACGCCTCGTCGCTCAACCTGCTGGGCATCGTCGTGTTCTTCATCGACTTTGTCGTGAACGCGCTCTCGTCCTACCACAACGAGCGCAGCGAAGTCGTCTCGGGTCCGTACAACACCACGCGCCACTACCTGCTGAGCATCTGGGCGCTTCCAGACTTCCTCAGCTGGTTCCCATTCGAGTTCCTCGCTCTGACGGACAAGGGTCGGTTCCTGAGCTTCGCCAAGGTCCTCCGACTCGCAAAAGTCAGCCAACTAGCGAGAAAGCTCCATTCAGCCAAGAAGGCCGGCTTTGTGCGCTTCATGAGGCTCCTGGGCACGGTCTTCCTCGTGAGTCACTGCCTTACGTGCTACTGGAACTGGGCCGCCATCGACTGGAAGCTGAACGAGCCTGAGATGAGGGCCAAGTCGCTGGGGGAACGCTACGCGCACTGCTGGTCGCTCGTCATCGGCTGCCTGAACGCCAGTCCGCCGCAGATGTTCTCCACTGTTGAGGAGCTCTCGGTGGCGATCTTCATGCTCATCGGCAACGTGCTGCAGGCGAGCGTGTTCGGATCCGTGGCTGCGGTCATCACGTCCTTTGACGAGTCCGAGGTGGCGTACAACAAGAAGCTCATCTCGACGTACGAGCGCTGCAAGTTCCTGGGCATCCCCGAGCCGCTCAGCCGCCGCATCCAGGGCTTCTACGAGAACCTGTACAGGGAGACAAAGAGCGTGAGTCCCGACGCCGACTCGTTCATCAACGAGCTCTCGCCTGCGATGATCTGCGAGGTCAAGTTCCAATTGTACAGAGACATGCTCAAGCAGATCCCGTTCTTGTCGGCGCAGAAGATCGACCCGACGGTCATTGAGCTGCTTATCCTCCACCTGCGCACGGTCATCTACATGCAGGACGACGTGCTCATCCGCAAGGGCGAGTTCGGCGACTGGATGGGCTTCATCGGCTCGAAAGGCCTCGTGGGCGTGCTCGACCCGCACTCGCTCTCGCGCAAGATCATCCGCGTGCTGCGCAAGGGCGAGTACTTTGGCGAGATGGCGCTGCTGCAGCGCTCCAAGCGCTCCACCACGGCCGTGGCGCTCACGTGGGTGCAAATCCACGTGCTCTGTCGCGTCGACCTGGACGATGTGAAGGAGCAGTACCCGAGTCAGGCGCAGATTCTGGAAGACGAGATCAACAAGTACATGCAGACCAAGGTTTCGTACAAATAGAGAGGGGGTGCAACACTGGTGGCAATTCATTAAGGATGAGTGTGTGGCTACTTACCTAGTTGGACGTTGTAAAGACGCACCGAGTAGTCGTTACTGGACGCCGCGAGCACGAGGCTGTTGGCTTGAGTCGGATCCTGACGAAAGGGCGACCAGGTGAGACGCGTGACGGTCGCAGACGGCGAATCCGCCAGGTTGACGTCGCAGATGAGCGTGATCCCCACAGACCCACTGTCTGCAGTCTCTGGCGTCACGCGGAAGAGCTTGATCGCGCCGCTCTCCATGCCCACACCCACGATATACGACATTGTTGGAGATACCAGTGGCGCAAACGCGACAGCAGTGGCCGCACTGTCGAGCGCCACCATCTTCGCCATAGCACTCCAGCTGCCCGTGGCATTTCTTCCCCAGACAGCGAGCATCTGATCTCTCGACGCAGTGGCAAAGTAGCGCGAGTCGGGCGACCACGAGCAGCTCCAAATGATGCGCTTATGGGCCTTGAGCTTCTCAGAAAGCGCGAATTTGCCATCCGGACCCTTTTCGTAGACGCAGAACTGTCGATCTCTGGACACGGACAGCAGGAACTGGTCGTTTGGTGAGAACGCGAGTTGCACGACCGAGCTCTTGTGGCCTTCCAGTGGGGTTTGCGCCACGCTCCAGTCGCTCGTGTTCCAGAGCCAGATGCTGGCGAAGCGCTCTTCGCGGGACTTGCACGCCGACGCGATGAGCGAGCACGAGTGGCTTGAGGCCACGCACAGCAGCTCGTTACCATGGCCGTAGAGCTTGCGCTGTTCCGGCCAGAGCGTCTTCTTACCCAGCGTGTCCCCTACGGGAAGACGCAGGTCTGGTGACTGCGAGTCGATCACAGCGTAGCCGTCATGGCCTGGCTTGGAGTCCGAGGATGACGCGTCCGCACCGGTCTTGTTGGTGAGACTGAGCTCCGGAAGGTACGCGTTCTGGACTCGCGGCTGTCTGGATGACGCGTCGATGTCAACACTGACCGACAGCCCTGAGAGCTTGCTCACGAGCGCCTGGATGTCGTCGGGCGCTTCAAAGACGCGCAGGATCTTCTCGTCCGCGCCACTCACGAACCGATCGTTGCCGCCCTCAGTAGATTCCCCCAACAAGAAGCATGCGCAGTTGAGGTCGTAGCCGTGGACCTGCGCGCGCGAGATCTCATGCCAGGAGCGGCTACTCTTTTTCATGGGCGCGAGCACACGCGCCGTCTGGTCCAGCGATACGGATAGCAAGTAATCTCCCGTGGGCGACCACGAGAGGTCCGTGACACTAGAGCAGTGGCCCGTGAGTGATGGTGACGGCAAAAAGATCTTGGACGGCGACGGCTGCTGCTTCCAGCGCTCCAATTGGCCCATGAAGCTGAGCGCGAGCAGGTCCAGCCGATCGTTGTCTTCCCCATTGGGCAAAACGACGCCTCTGAGGATGCCGTTGCCGCCCATTTCGCCCACGCGCAGTGACGGGAACCATGCGCCCGAGGTGCCCAGCTGCATATTTTTCTTCCACACGATGAGCGCGTTGTCCATGGACGACGACACCAAAGCAGACTCGAATGTTGCCGTTGTTGTTGGTTGGTTCTCGGCTGACTGGGAAGCGTTGGCCACGAGCGTCCACTCGAGCGACGTGACCCAGTCCTCGTGGCCGATAAGCAGCGCGTCGAAGCTTACCGTGTATGAGCAGTTGGTGCCTGCGGCCAGGAACCCGTCCCTCGTCTCGTTTGTAGCTGTTGTCGATGAGCTCGTGGCGTCATTTGCTAGGTTTGCAGTCACTTTCCAGAGCCGGACACGATGATCCTGGGACGCCGAGGCCAGGAAGAGCGAGCGGCTGCCGTTGTTATCTGGGGATTTGTGCTGCTGCTTCTCGAACGCGAGGCCGCGGATCCAGCCGCGATGGCCTTCCAGCACCAGCAGTTGGCTCAAAGTTGACGCGTTCGCTGGCACTTCGTAGAGATACACTTTGCTGTCTACGCCGCCCGCCGCGAGCAACACATTCGCTTCATCACAATCAGCAGTAGCTGCTGCCACTGGGACCGTACACACAGCGAGCGTCTCCATGATGCAGCGCACGCCCAGGTCCAGCTGCACGAGTACAGTGACACGGTCGGGATGCGGCTTGAGCTGCTCAAAAACCACGAGTATGCCGTCTGAGAACGACACAAAGTAGAGCCAGCGGCTGATCGTCTCGGCTACAGCGACCGCCGCCACAGACGATGTCGAGAGTCGCTTATTGCTGGTCTCCTCCTGTGGGATGGACGAGAGGTTGATGAGCTGCCAGTCATCCTGCTCTCTGGTGCGCTGCCACAGGAAGACGTTGCCCTCCGAGTCGCCTGCGAGCACGCGGCCATGTATGCGCGATGAGATCAGGAACACGCTCGTGATGCGCGTGGCGTCACCTACAGAGACGCGGTGCTGCAGCGTCTGCTTGATCTTGAGCAGCTCAGCGTTCTGCGGATCACGACCCACGAGCGCGACGGCGTTCTTGGCCGCGAACGCTGCATGGTAGGAGTGCGATTCATTCAGCATCTGCGTCTGTGAGGCGCTGCTGTTGGCGCAGAAGGCGTTGGAGATGGCGTTGCAGCCCACGAACACGTGCGCGAGGTCGACGGTCGCGGCCATTATTTCTCTCTTGTTTTGATGATTCCGCCAAATGGATTGTTGTTGCTCTCGTCTGCCTGCGCCATTCCTGGTCTGCAATTTACATCCTCAAAGGCTTTTTGAAATGCTGGTGGGAAGTGCACCTTAGTTAGCATCTGTGGACGCATTTCAGTGTAAATCTGAGGTTGTAAATGAATTGCCAAATATTATGAAAATGTTTTCATACTGAAATGATGCCCACTTTTAGTCATTTTCAAACCTGCACTTCAAAACGCGGCAATTTCGCAACGCAATTGGCGAACATGCTCTGGTCGCTGGACGAGACGGCGCTCGACCTCTTCGCGCGCCGCCCCGCCAAGGGATTCCGCACGGGCCTGCGCTTCATAGACGACGCCGCCTCCAGTGCCAATGCTACTACTGCTGCTGCTGGTAGCGACAGAGGTGCTCGCTCTGCGACGGGTGACGGTTTCCAGCCGCGCCAAGTGGTCGAGTTCAGCGGCAGCAGCGCCACGCCAAAGCTGCTCGTGTTGCTGCACGCGGTCGCCGCGTTCCTGACCAAGAGCCTGGGTGAACAGGACGATGGAGACGCCGTCGCCACGCTCAGCCGTGCGAATGAGCGCGTGTTTCTCTTCGACCACGAATTGGAAGCCGACGCGCACCAGCTGCTGCGCGTGCTGCACGAGAAGCTGCAGACGCGGATACCGAACGCCACGCAGCGCCACGTACGTTCTCTCTGTGTATGTATATCTATAAAGTTGTATGTTATGAGGAAAGTACTGATATAGGAGAGCTAAGAACGGATACAGGAAGCTGCTCGTAACGCCATGGACCGCGTCGTGCTGTTCAACTGCCAGGACACGTTCCAGTGCCTCGCGACACTCAACCAGCTCCACTTTGAGCTCATGGACGCGCCAACTACACGTGCGTATTACTGTATATCGCCTGTACCAGCTGACTGATGTACACAGCGACCTCTAACCTGAGTGTATGGATATTTTTCTTCAGCGCTGCTGCTCGTGTTCAACTGCATTAGCTCATTCCACGCGATCGACAAGGTAGAGAGAACTTATACGCTATTGCCTCTCATAGCAGCTGTACAATGGCTCACCAGTGATCTAATTCGCTCGTCTTATTGGCAGATGACTGCAAAGAGCGTGGGCGACGGCCTCGCGCTCTCAGAGCAGGTGTTCATCCTCCTCAAGCAGTTCAGTCGACACCACTCGCCCATCATCTTTGCGACGAAAGAGACACCAGGTAGTAATTTCATTCCCATTTCTTTCTCATCAGTGTAATATTCATGCTCTTACCAGTGGTGGATACGGTATGAATGGATGTATAGCGAATGCACGCAATGGCTGGGAATCGTCCGAGTTCCTCCCGTCGTCCTGGACACGTCAGGTCTCCAAGCGCATTCTGCTTCGGCAAGTGCCTCAAACACAGAGGTACTGACTGTACTGTGTGGTCGTTTTTTGTGGTCGACGTTCGTCGGAGGAGCATTATTAACACATAAACTTGTGCTCCTAATGCTGCAGGCAAGAGCCGAACGACTCGCATGGAGACGCATCGAACGTGGCGCTCTTTGAAGCAAAGTGCGTCGTGCGAGGCGAGAGGTAAGACATACCCTTATCAAGCCTTTATTTGTTTTCTGTATGAGCTGATCGCATATGAGTTGCTCTCTTTGTTTCTATAGCCGCGTCTACTCGTGTCGGATAAATGGAAGTGCCATTGACGTTGTCGACCAGCAGAGCACTCACCAGCAACAACTACAACAGCAACAGCACCACCAGCGCACTCGATAACCCACAGAGGCGAAGCTTTATTACTATTTAAGATGCGGTTGCTAACGAATTCTCATCCTACGTCGTCTTTCACTGTTCTGCGGTACTGTCGCCGTGCTCTGGCGCGCTCTGGAACGTCATCAGCAGGTCGGCGATGGGTTTGCGGTCGAAGATCTCGGCGAGGTCCCTGGGCGTCTGCCGCGTGAGGTTCTGCGCGTCCACCTGCGCGCCGTGCTTCATGAGTATGCGCACGCAGTCTTCGTGGCCCAGGTACGCTGCCTTGTGGAGCGCCGTGTTGCCTGAGCCGTCGCCGATATGCAGGTTTGCGCCTTTCGTGAGTAGGAACTCAAGACACTCGGGTTGATGCGCCTTCACAGCCCAGAGCAGCAGCGGCCAGCCATCGTCCACGTCCACATAGTTGACACTGGCACCATCGTCTTCGACTAACCGTTGCACTGCGTCCAGGTCGCCGTCACATATCGCGTCGCGTAAGGTCTCGCCGCTCATGTGAGCTATGAAGGACTTGCGGGTTGCTGCTTGACCTCCGTCGTGATCGGATAGGCAGTCGGCGCTTGGAGTTGAACTGAAGAGTCTGGATCGATAACCAATCTCGAGGTGCAGTTTCGATTCTTTAGAGTTCCGAGAACTCGAAATAGCTTTGATTGCGCACGACCAAGTGATCAAGAGTTGAATATGATGGTGCCATCGGCCACGAGGGACGAAGGCGTGACGCCGTCTGCGGACGAGAACTTAAGGTGCGCGGCTCTTGAACTGGCGTAGAGCTTCAATATGTGTTCTGACAATACTGTGTGCTCTTTCACGAAGCGTTCCGATGCTTTCAATGGACCAGGTGTCGAGCATTCTCCAGGTGAGTGGTAGCACTGTGTTTCTTTATCAGTCGTCCATCCGGTATTAAGGCTGCTGTGTGAATGATAACACTGTAGAAAATGCAAGAAGACCAGGCGGTTCTGCTCCAGCAGCAGAGAGAGGCGATCATCCAGCAAGTGATGCAGAGTCTTCGCGACTCGGGCGTGGTAGCAGCGCCTGCATCAGACTCAGCATCTCCCAATACCAGACAGAAGTACGCTACTTTTCCGTCTCGGACCAGAGGATCGTCCACGAATCGTCTGGAACAGAATCTTCACTCACTGGTGCTGCACTCGCTCTCGGAGAGCGGACTTGATTTCCCACATGTGCAGCGACCAGTCTACGTGGATCCAAGCGAGACCAGAAAAACCAGTGGCACACAACAGAGACTTGGACTGTCAATCAGGAAACCGATCATTGTTTCTCGACTTGAAGGTTCATCATCGGACGCCGCGGCTGGCTGCACAGATGCAGACAGCTCATCCTATGATCTCGTAGACGACGGCAAAAAACGAATTGCCGTGACTCGACATTTGCAAGGCGAAAAGAAATCGTCGCAGCGCTGCGCAGCCATTCGACAATCACCTCTCGTTGCTGGATCGCGACGCAACAAATCGGACAAGCAGCGTAGAAAAGCTCGCGCGAAGATATCTCAGAATCAGCGTCGAGCGGGCGGTAACAGCTCGCGAGCTCTCGACCGTGACGACAGCGAAGCATACGAGTATGCGCAAGCTCTGGATCCGGTCGACGCCGAGTTCAACAGCGTTAGGAGCAAAGTTGGCCACAAGACGCTCGCGATCCTGGAGAAGTCCAAGGCGCTGCTCAGTCAGACCAGAGACACCAAGCACAAGCAGAATTCGACAACAGGGGGAGGGAAGTTCGTCTCGCGCATGCGTGAGATGCAAGCAGACGTTGGGACTACTACAGGTACTGCGGCGAGATTAAAACCTGCTGATGGTAACAAAACTCAGCACGAAGAAGCCCAGATATCACGCGACCAGAGTACGACAGCAGCAAACAGATCCGAAGATGAGAGTGCCCCAGCAGCAGAGGATCGCGAATTTGTGCCGACGAATAGTGCTCGAGTTCGTCCCAGCTCTTGTCAATTGAGAGCCGAAAACCAGCAGATGCAGCAGCAGTTGGAGAAAGGCAGCGAAGGCGTCGCTGCTCTGATTCGCTGCGATATCGACCTGCTTCGTCCCCCTGAGCGCTCTCCTGAGAACGAACACGAGTGGGAAAACGAACTGGCGCGTCAGATCCTCACCATCTACGCGACGTCCGTAAAGGCAAAAGCTGCTGGCATTGAAAGTGGTGCGGCACATGCAGCGATGGCGGCCGAGCCTGGCGGCCGGGTGACGCATCGCCAACGGCCTGGCTCGGGAGGCAATCGAGCAATTGGTGCTGGCAGCAAAGATCGGTCGCTAGGCTTATCCTGCTCGCTGCCAGTGCTCACAACCAATTCCAGAAACAGCTCAACAACTCCAGGCACCACCACGCGACCACAGCGAGTCTCCACTGCGAGCGTCCACTACTCCTGGGAGCCTTCGCAGCGACTGCAGAACGGTAAAGTGGTGATCAACATGCCGAAAGTGCCGCGGCCCATTTGGTTCGCGGGCACTGGTGCAGTCAAAGCCGTGTGGTGTGCGCTGGCCCAGGGCTTCACCGATTTGCAGACTCAGTCACAGCCTAACAGCAGTGTTCACGCTGGTGGTCAACCGCAAAGACACCCGTCGCCCATCGCGATGTGCGAGCACCGCCTGTGTGAGGAAGTGCGACGCATGGAAGCCAAACAGCAGTTCAGTCTCTGTGTCACCACGCTCGAATCGTTGCTGATCTCGCTCGTGCGTGCGCGTGGGGTTGACGATCTCGAGATCAAGCTCTGGAAGCAGCTCGTGGTCACGTGCAACGCGTTCGCGAGTCGCTGCATCGACTACAAGAAGTTTACGGTGGCGCTGCAGCTCATCAAACAGGCCGAACAACTCATCCACAACTCTATCCTGGTTGACGACACCACGCGCTTCGAGCTCCTGGCGTACCTGTACGACACGTATGCACACTACTACTACCGCAAGCAGAAGCCGCATGCTGGGCTCCAGTACATCCTCAAAGCGCACGAGATCCACTCCAAGCAGAGCAACTGGTCCCACTTGGCGAAATGTCGTCTGCACATCGCGAACCTGCTCTCGTTCCAGCTCAAACACGCAGTCGCGATGGGGTACATGGCTAGCATCCTCGAGATGATCGAGGAAAATAAGCTGGAGGAGCAGGGTGAGAATGGCGACGGTGCCTCGGCGCAAAAGATTTGCATGGCGGCCGTCTGCTACAACAACCTCGCGGTCGAGCAGCTGCATCTGCGCGAGTTCGAGGCTGCGAGCGTGTCTTCAGCGAACGCCAAGCGGCTTGCGAGGCTCTGTCTGAGCTACAGCAACCGCTGGCTCGTGCAATTTGAAGCCACGAGCAACTGCGCAGGGCTAGCCATCGCGACGCTCATGGAAGACGCGAATGCGAACAAGAGTGCGGTGCTCAAGACCAATCAGAAGAATAGGATCAAGACTTCGGATGCGATTGCAGAGTAGCGCCTAATGGGAAGAAGACACATACTGTGGCTGGGAACAAGAACCTTCGACATCAGTTGCTCTCAGCGACGCTCGTCGAAGCGGAGGCCGCAAACGAGAACGTGATGTTCATCGCGCCGCCTTCCTCCTTGAACAGCAGCTTTATCTGAAAAGAAGAGAAGAAAAAAAGGATCAGCAGCCAGTGAGATACCGGTGAGTGACAAGAAAGCATTTCAAAGCGCATTCGTACTTCGTGACATAGGCGCATGCGCGTGGGGTCGTCGGTCGAGATCATCTCCTTGCTGATGATATACACAATTTCCATAAAGTTACAACATGCGTGAAAATGGTCGAGAGCATGTGCAAATTAGGCACCTTTTCTGGATGTGGCCCTGGCCTTTGACGATTCGTGTTTTCAGATTCACTAGTTCATTCGTGGCTATGTGGAACTCTGCACTGCTCTCTAAGACCTACATGGGGAGCCCATAGACACGTTCACATTCAGCGTCTTCAATCAAGAAATAAGTCGTCATTTATTGGGTAAAGCGTACCGTGAGCCTGAATCTCGTGTTCTTCCAGTCCTGGACGTAGGCCTGGAAGAGCTCTTCGTCCAGCGACTCGCGGAACTGGAGCTTGAGTGCACTGGAGCACACCGAGAACGCGTCCTACATATTTAAACGAATAATAAGAAAGGAGTATTAAGTGTGAGTGTCTTGCACAAATGAGTCGAGTCTACCAATTAGAGCTCCGTACCTGGCCCGCTGCTCGTTCAAAGAGCTTCAGCTCGCTCACAAACCCACTTGAGTCATTCAGAAAACTACATACACATACAGGTTATGCCCAAGGTGTCCATGCCTGACAGCCCAAATAACTCCGTCAACTGAACCTATCAAAGCTTGCGCTGTGGTCCTTGAGCCTCATGGCATTCTGTACGAACTCGTCGATTTGAACGCGCTCGCGTTTCTCAAAGCCCGCCGTTCCTTCCACCTGCGCATTGCTATAAAATAAAAATGAATAAAATCACACTATATTCGTCAATAATATGAGCAAAGTAGATAAAATACCCAGAGAGACAAAAACGCACGCGGTCGTGATGGTCCTGCAGATCTCAAAGTGCGGCAGGAGCATCGTCGACATGGACGTCTCGAGCGACCGGACTTCGAACGCGAGCTGCTTGGCGTCTGAGAGCGAACGCGCTTTTAATACCAATGTTGAAAAGGAAAGTATCAAAAGTATCAAACGTATCAAAAGTATCAGAAACACAAACAGATTCAAGTGCGAAAGCTAAAATATTTTTGGTACTTACCTGTCAGCGCCGCCTTGAATTCTACGACGAGTGCGTCGACCTGGTTCTGGTGCTGCAGCAGCCACTTCGAGTGCGAGTTCTCCATGATCTCTACTGACTCGTCCAGCAACTTGACCAGGTGCTGACGTACGCAATAGACAGGTTCAGTTAATAAGCAACCCAGCAGGCTTAAATAGAACATGCGGCTGGTACAGTACGTTGCGCTTGGCTGTGAGTTGACTGGAGACCGCAGCGGTCGCAGTGATCGCCGCACTCAGCGCATCGTGATACGTCTTTAAGCGCAGCAGCAGGTCTGAAAGTGCGTCTACAGCGCTCTTCTCGCTCGCGTCCATCTCTAAATCCCAGAACGACTCGACCTCTGGCATCTGCACGAACTCCCGCAGCGCCTTCGTGAGCACGAGCATCTCCTGTGAATAGACATACATACGTATATCTATAAGTGGGAGAACCCAATGATTTAGCAGAAATCCATTCTCACTATGTACATGTAACACACGTACGTTGTCGCCCAGGAATAGCGGGATCTGCGACTGCACGTGCTTGGTTCGCCGCGCGATGGCGTCCATGACGTCACGGAACGTGGGCTTCCTGCAGCCAGCGAGCGCGTGGTGGCGCCCAGCGCCCGCCGACTTGGCGTTGCCATAGCTGCTGCTGCTTGGGCTTGCGTGAGCTGAGAGCACGCGCTGAACCTCTGTGAGCGCCTCGACGACTGCGTGGACGCTCAGAACGACGTCGGCCAGCGCGAAGCGCTCGTTGTGCACCAGCAGCCGCTCGTACTCGCGCAGCACATTGCGCCCCATCGTCTGAGAATGTGAACTAGCTGGCTGGTCGTCCACTCGCCTGCTCTGCGCTCTCTCTCTGAGCTTGGACAGGATCACTCACTGCCACAGCATGAGCTTGAAGTGGAGTGGAGGGAGAATGTGCTGCCGGGTGTTGTGATACTTTTAACTGCAAAAAAACCCACGGGTGTTTGGAAACAAATATGAAAAACACGTTTTGTGCAGCATTAGCTCGCTATTGCTACAGTAGCCAAAACGTTGCTCCATCGTTTTTATTTGAAATGGTACAAGGATGTGTGCATGTTCATATGATTCGTTGCTGCAACTTTCTCGTCAACTTTCGAATAAGGATTTGCTGCACTTTCTAATATATGAATAAAATGTTCGATTTATCATCTCTCGGCTGGGGAACCCAATTTTGGCCGAGGAATCTCATTCGGACGTGACTAATGATTTGGCTCGGAATCAGGAAGAAGTTTCCTTGCACCCATTTTGACGTAAAAATAAAATCCAACTGCTGTTAGCTATTTGGCTTCATTTTTTGGCAACATTTTATACAGCGGGTAATGAGATACCCTACAAGCTATTTTAGCTGCCATAAAAGGATCTGCCGTTTATCCGATGCAATTTTGTGTCGTCATTTTGGAAAAAGGGTAATTATCTTTTGTACCGTCGGCAAACGCATTACCCGCATCAATTTCATGAAATCAGTGCATAAGTAGTATGGATTGTATGCAACACAAAGTAGATGCATATCAGCAAAACCAGCAAAGAAACCGGGTCGGGTCAGTGGTCGCATAACAACGCAACAAGAAAAGAAATAATTCTCCGATAATATATGGGCTACAGCACAAAAAACTGCACAAAGCGCACAAGCGGATGCATCCATTTCGTGTTGCATACATTTTATACAACTTATGCACTTATTTCATGGAGTTGATGATACGGGTAGTACGTTTGCCGACGGTACCTCAAAGTGACATTTTGGGGCTCAAAGTTGTATTTCGTCCAAAATTGCGCCCTCGAACATGCCAAATTCAAAGTGCGATTTATATGGGGTGAAAATGACACGTTGGTAAAAACTGGGGGACCACTATTTTTTTCAAAGTTGCATTTCAGAAAGCCGGAATTGTAGAATCGAGTGAAACCGAAATTAAACCGAAATTGAACCGGATATTTCCTTTTCAGTTGGAAAGTGATTTTCGCTGTGATATCCCAGCAAAACACATTTATTAAAATCATCAAATAAATTAATGTTGACTCCCCCTAATATATTAAAATAGCTGTGATTTTTCAAAATACCTTTGTTGGCAGAAAATAAATTCGCCAGAACATCAAATTTTGATGTTTTGGCAAACATATTTTCTGCCAAAAAAGGTGTTTTCAGACAAATGCCGAGTAACAACACATCGAATGATTTAAAAATTTGATCGAGATCACCAAAACGCTAATAATAGCTGTTTTTTTCGTTTCGGGAGAAGCGAAAAGGAAATACTGATTTGGTGATAAGTTATATTACAAAAAGTATTATAACTGTACAGTGCAATACTCTTAGCACGCCAACATCGTACGGGTAGCTTCCGTCTGTCTTGATGTACTGTATGTACCAAGCACATCACGCTCTCGTCTGATTTTCGCGCCACTTTTTGAATTTGAATCAAAAACTTATGTGATCGGTTTCTGCAAAGTATCATGACCTGCGTTATCTTATACTAACCACCCAGTGCGGAAAAATCAAATTTCAAAACCTATTCATTTATGGCAGTGTGACTACAATCAGGCATTACTGTACATAAAAAGCAGACGAGCCACTTCAAGTTGCAGGTGATTGACGATCACCACCACCTTTTCGTCTACACGAACGTGACATTGCACTTATCGCCAGAGAATATCACACCTGCACCCGTGCGTGGGCTACGCTCGCTCGCTCGCACACGCAGATTACAAAAGCGTAAGAGCTCCTTGGCGACGGCTGTCTGTCGGAAAGCGACACACCATTCGTTAGAGAGAGAGGAAATGTATAGCCACCGAGGATAGTGAGGAAAGACGTGATCGAAAAGCTCTTCTTTTCTTTTCGCTTCTGTCTGTTCAGTCGGTCGGTCGCGCGGCGCGGCCAACTGAACAGACAGAAGCGAAGAGGCGCGGCCCACGAATGTGTCACAGACGTGATAACCGTCGAAATCTTTAGAAAATGGACACGCTACGCTATAAATAGGTACAAACACAAGTACTGGGCGTCCGTTTCAGCTTCTGCGCTTTTAAAGAAACTCGAGAGCAGAATGAGATTTGAGCATCACACTTGACGCTGTGCTGAGCCAAGTATGGGAGCCCAGTCGCTGTTTGCACTTGTTGTCGAAGCCACTAATTGCCTTTTATCGGGACCACCCTTGCTCCTGGTGCAATCCGGGGGACTTCTCGATCCAGTTTGCGCACCAGATCGGCATTATCCCACAAGCCAGTACTTACTTGTTACTTGCCTGGTAAAGACAACACAGCAACAAACAATGCGGTTTGCAACAATACGGTTCTGCACAAGCGTCCCGAAATGATAACGCAAGTCGAGAATTAATTTCACTGGCACTTTCGAACAAGAAGCACATCTCAAGACGTCCAGACGCTTCTCGGAAGCAGCAGTCCGTTTCAGCTTCTGCGACACACGAACGCCCTTTTAAGAGATAAAGCAATCCCAAAAGGAAAAAATAGTTCGCAGAGATACGACGTCAGATTGCATTTCGACCCCTCTCGAGCACAACACAAGCACAACACAATCACACATGGATCCCGCGGCAAAGCCCCCAGCGCCCGGGAACAGCGCGTGCTTGTCGCTAAAGACCGTTTGGCTCTGCTCCTTGCTGCTGGTGCTGAGCGTGCAGTTGTGGATGATCAACCAGACGCAGCGCATGGTGTCGTCGCAGGCGCTGCTGCGCGTGCACTTGCCCACCCTCCACGACTCGGAGGCCAAGGACGCAGACGACCGTGAGCCCCCAGCTACGAAACCCGGCGCCCCACTGGATGACGAGGACATTTTGAGCGCAATGGACCTCGTGCTCAAGTACAAGTACAACGAGACGTGCGTGGAGCTCGCTACGCACCACCAGGAGGAGCTCTTCGTCACGCCCGGTCTCTGCATCTCTCGGCGGCGCATGCAGCAGATCCTCATCGACCTCGTGCTCGTCACGTCCACCGTGTTTAACGACCACAACATCACGCACTTCCTGGACAGCGGCACGCTGCTCGGCTCGCATCGCCACAAGTCCGTCATTCCCTACGACATTGACTCGGACATGGCGATCGACGCTGATGGGTACGACAAGATCAAAAGGACGCCCATCCAGTTCCCCTCCGAGTACTACCTACAGGTCTATGACAGCGAGATCCATCCAACAGGCACGCGGTACATTGAGCTGCCCGTGCGAGTGATCCACCGTGAGTCGGCGCTGTACCTGGACGTGTTCGTGTACTACAACTCGACTGATGGGACAGGAAGCGAGTGGACGGGTCCGCTCCCGGCCGGCAGCTTCATCAACTGCGTCGAGTGTCCGCAGGTCGGAGAGTCGCGCTGGGAGCTCAAACTGCCGCGCAACTGGGTCTATCCGCTCAAGGACTGCCGCTTCGCCAAGCACACGCTCAAGTGCCCCGCCAAGACGGAGCAGTACCTGCTGCACATGTTTGGCCCCACCTACATGGAGCCGATCCCGTACGGCTAGCTTTATTTATCAGCCAGAAGAAGAAAAAGTGTCGTTTGGTGGGCATGCTTGGATATATATAACATGGCTACATTTTTTTGGTCTGGCTTCAAAAGAAACCGTTTTAGTGACATGTCCTTCTTTTCAGTTAATGACAGTATTTATACGCATGCGTATATTGTGATCACCATCGATTTCTTCCTGCAACAAATGGACCTAATAAGGGTATGATTTAGACACAAATAGGGGGTCTCAAAAGCTTAATCATAGTGTAGAACAGGGAGACATAATATAAAACAGAGTGGCAGCAAATGGTGAGCGCCAAAACGAGCGCTCTTAACGACACTATTAAGTCTCACATCTCCAAAGATACACCATTTTGCATTGCAAAAGCTATGCGTACAATAGCTACACTCGTACAAGCGGCCTCCCCATGCTGCGAGCATTTGCTTTTGCATAAGTACGAGCCTGAGCAAGTGCTTGGTCTCTTCGTCTCTTCCCCAATAGAAATAGAAATGTCATTGGAATTGTAGAGCCAAATCGCTCAGAACACCCACAGTCACATGGGTATTCTGGCAGTTTTGCTTGCTAATCGCTCAACAAGGCCGCTATTCGCTCGTTTTGTTTGCTAATCGCTTTGGGAGTGATTAGCGCCGGAACAGCTGCGGCGATTAAAATAGAGATTCACTTGACGTCAATAAGGGATAATTAGGGGTCCAATCCTAATTATATATACAAATAAGGGTTGGCTGAGCTAATTAGGGCGCTAAATGGGGCGATTAGCAATTCATTAGGAAAAACTGACCGGTTTTTGCAATATTTATAAGCGTAATATGGGGTGTCGCGTAAACGCAACTCCCCCACTTGGGCGCGTGGTGCTGACGAGAACGCGATGAAGGTGGCGACGACGACGGCCGTCAAGATAACAGCAGAGATGGCGCATCCAGCGAGGCACGCGGCGCGCGGGGGAGCGGCCACGCTGGCCGTGCTGATGCTGCTGACGAACGCCATGAAGAACCGTGGCGCGCTCGTGTCGCTGCTGCTGCTGCGCTGGCGGCGCGCGTTCGAAGCGCTTAGCGTCTCGCTGCCCTCGCGAAGCGTCACGGCGGTGTCTGTGTTTGTCGGTGCGTGGGCTATAAGCTCAGCTTCACTACCGTGCTGTCCTGAAAACTGATCTCATCGTGCTTGTGGGTGTGTTTTTATTAGCGGTATATCGGTTCGTGCATCATCTGGGGGTGCGTCTACAGAAACGTGAACAGCGCATCATCGCTTCACAAAAGAACCACGACAGCTCTGTTACGACCCCAACCACCACCAGCAGCAGCACACTCGACAGCGCCACGCGAGCGTCCATAGCAGCGTCCGTGCTTGGCGTGCTGTGTATCCACCCGGCGAGCAGGTCGGCGATCATTTCGCTGCTCTCGACCAACACAGCGAGTTTGTTGTTCCGGAATTACGTGACCAAACACCCAGAGCTCGCTTACCTTACGCCACTAGGTACGTTATCGTATGGCTTGCACGAGGGTACTTACTACCTGTGGGTTTGCTATGCTCACGTGCTTATTGTTATATTGCTTGAATACTGCAGAGCTGCTGGTGTTCATGTCGTCGGGCGGTTGGATCATGTACTCAGCGTTCTTCCACCCGTATTCCTACGAACCGTCGCACATGAAGCTCATCATGAAGTACACGCTCGTGTCTTCCGAGGGTGCCAGTCGCATGCAGAACCAGTACCACGATGGCCTCAACCCGAGCACGTGCGAACTGCGCCACCCGGGGGTCGAGTGCACCGAGTACCTCTTCCCGGGCTTCCTCAAGCGCGTCGTGGCGCTCGGCTACCGCGTCTACTTCCCCGTGCACCTCACGTCGTGGCTCATCTCGCTGCGGTACGCGAAAGTGCGCGCGACGCCGCTGCCCGAGATGCTCGTCAAGTTCCTCACCAAGCTCACGCGCTCGGCCATGTATATGATTGGCTTCATCGGCTTTGGCTGGACGCTGAGCTGCTACTCGACGCCAATTGGTAACCGCTCGCTCGCATGGCGCAAGCTCCAGTTCTTGCTCTGTGGGACGCTGCCGGCGCTCTCGATCCTCTTTGAAGCGCCTGCGAGACGAAGACCCATCGGTGTGATCCTCGTGTCGTACGGGCTCGTGAGCCTCGGGTCTGTGCTGACGCGCAAGCTGCGCTGGCTGCAGCAGGGCTCGGGTCCGATCCGCACGCTGCTCGACGTGGCGCTCTTCACGGGGGCGGTCACGTACACGCTGCCGGACATGCTCGACGGCAACGCGATCCTGCGCCGCATGCTACTCGGCAGCGAGGGCGCCGCTGCGAGTGCGAAGGCGAAGCAGAGCAAAGAGAAGATGGCGATTGCATCAAAGGCGTCCATTTAGGAAGGCGTCGGGTATTGTAGCTCCTCATCAGATACAGCCCAACCATGAAAGATCGTTGCACGCTAATATTGCTCTTATATCTAAAATCGCTTAAAAGGTTGTCGATTTGTCCATCTCCATTTGAATTTGGTCCGCCACTATTTAGACTTAAAATTTGTATGCTCTGGATCGCGCTCGCGGCAGAGACGCGGCAGCTGGCCAGTGTATCCAACCAGACCTTGAAAGGACACGGGCAAATCCCATACAAACACCCTCTGACAGCCGAAAATCTTTACGAGTGGTGTCCCAGTTCCCAATTCCCACCTGCCGCTCCGGATATCATTCGAGAAGGCCTGTAGTAATGGAAGCCCTTGCCATGCCTTCTCTCTCCAGTTCATTTCCTCTTTGGACTCGACCCACCGGCAGCAGCAGCAGCTCAGGTACCAACAACGCACGATGGCCAAGATGAAGACCCTCATGCGTCGCATCTTCGGCAAGGACGCGCTCGACCTCAAGCTGCGGCGCGCCGTGGCGCAGAGCAAGCCGCGCCAGATCGCCGAGCTGCTCGAGCAGGGCGCGTCGCCCGTGTTCCGCGGCGCGCAGGACAAGCCCCAGCAGCTTAACGCGCTGCTGCTCGCGTGTCAGCAGGGTGACGCGCACGTCGTCAACCTGCTGCTCGACTGGTTCTTCCACCAGCGCGTGTTACTCACCCACTGGGGGCCGCAGATGTACTGCATGGTCATCCGCAACGGCCACTGGAAGGCCTTCCTGCGGCTCCACCAGCGCAACGTGCCGCAGTACGAGCACGACCGCGATGTGAGCAAGATTCCGGCGCCCATCTTCATCGCGGCCGAGAGCGGACAACACCAGATCCTGTCGTTCCTCATCCGTCAGGACGCACCCGAGTGGCGCAGCTACGAGTTTGGCGGCCACTCGCTGCTCTCGATCGCCAGCAAGCACGGCCACTACGAGTGCGTCGAGGTGCTGCTCACCAACATGATGACCTTGACCGATGTGATGGACTTTGCAGTCGACTGCGCGCGTAAACACCGCCAGGCGCACGTCCTCGTGCTACTCACGAGCTGCCTACCCGAGTACAGCTCCAACCCATCGCAGGTGCACAAGCCGTCATACAACCTCAGCAGCGACAACAGCTCGCGCTCGTCGCGATGCAGCCTCCTCGACGACTTCGCCATGCTGCAGCGCCAACGCGGCCATCACCGCGGTTCGCTCGCTGAGACGGAAGTGATGAGCGAGTACGATGAGAATGAGCGCAGGAGCAGCAGCATCAGCGCCTGGGGCACGCCCTCTGACGAGAAAGACTCACTGTTGAGTTACGGCATGCCCTTCTCCAACGACTCGGACGAGGCCGCGTACCAGCGCTACAACCCGAACCGGCAGACCATGGACGGCTTCGCGCTCCTGCAGGCTGCGAGAGAAGCAGACGCGCGCAAGCAAGGCCGCCGTGCCTCTGCTGGAGAGGCCGAGCCGCACAAGCTTGATCACCGACAGCGCAGCTCTGGAGAGCTCACGTGGGACTCATCGTCTTCTCCACCCGTGTCCTCCGACGAGGACGAGAGCTGGTACGCCATGAAGCCCACGGACGAGCTCATCCACCCGTACATCAAGTCCAACACGAGCAGCTGCTCAAGCACCAGCACCGACCCGTTCACAGACTTTGACGGCACGTTCCACGACCCGACCGAACAGCAGGTCACGTCCCGGAGCTTTTTCAAGAAGAGGCAGCAGCAACCAGAGCCCAAGCATGAGCTCATGCCGATCCTGCCGCCGTCGCCCATCTCGCAGCAAATGCCAAAGCCACCTCTCTCGAGCTCCATGGTGCACGTCCCAACCCCGCCCGTGTCCTACAAGCTCATCAACATCCGCAGCAGCAACTTCCGCAGCTGCCGCACGCTGCCGTCCATCAAGGAAGAGCGCATGCCAGCGGTCGAACAGGAATAAATCCTACATCTCTATCAATAACAACAACCAATCAATCAATGTACCATGCAAGTCAACATTTCAACTGGCTAAGTGTGTTTCTCTAATGCAATGCTCTCTTAACTGTAGCTGCTGGTTTCTGGGGCTCTATTCGCTATCGCAGACACCGTGGAAGCCCAAGTGCACACCCTTCTCCATGTCGCTGAGCGTGGACGAGACGCCGATGACGCCCATGGCCACAGCCGAGAGCCCGATGGTCGCCGCGAGCAGGTACACGACGATCGACTCGCGCTTGTACTTTGTCACCAGGTACGCGACCACTTTCTGGCCGCAGAGGCCGCCGATAAAGCCCACAAACGCGAACCACGTCGCGTAATCGTACTGCAGCGAGCCTGGGAACTGACCTGCGATCGCAAACTGCAGCGTCGTGGACGAGGCCGTGAAGAGGATCATGAAGCTGGCCGTGGCCGATTGCACGGGCGGCAAAATGCCCATTTCGAGCATGATGGGCGCCTTCACCATGCCGCCGCCAATGCCCAGCAGCCCCGCAGCAATGCCCGCGACCACGCAGTACGCTGGGAACTTGACCACACGCGGCTTGGTCCAGTGGATGTCGCCCTCTGTAAAGTGGTAGCCGCTCAGCACTTTGAGCCGGTTCTCGAGCCGCAGCCGGTGGCCGATCCAGAGCGTGATGCCCACGAGAACGCCCGGCGGCAACAGCGTGAGCGCCCAGTAGCTGCGCGAGTTGCACTGGACGCCGATGAGGCTGCCAGACCCGTGGCCGCCGCGTAGAAGCGCCTGGGCGAATACGATGAGCCACGCGACGACCAGCGGAACGATGAGCTTCAGTGGAAAAACGTCAGCCTCGCGTCTCTCAATCGCGTGACGGGTTGTCGTGAGCGCATCGTCGTCAGAGGCTAGTGACAGAGAAAGAGATATTCAAAGGTCAGTGTCAAGTCGCTTATAAGAGACACAAGTATAGGACTCACAGTCGGTGAATGTGCCAAAGCTCGCCTTGTGTTGCAACAGCCTGGAATTGACGTTGTTGTCGTCTTCGTGATGGCTCACGCGGCGCGCGCGCGTGTGCAGTGGAGGGAGTGTTTCAAAGTCTTTTTCGTCCTCTGCGCGCTCCTCTCGCAACTTCTTGTTGCGGCGCGTGGTCGCCAACCAGCGCTTCGCTGCGATCTCCACATCGAATTGCTTTTATAATAGAGGACAGATGAGAAAAAGACGCACTCCATGCCAGGTCTTGCAGCAGGAAGGACGTACTCTGTAGATGGACCAGCGGCGTCCACGGCCGCCGCCACTCGGTCGGCCCTTCAGCGCCGACTTAACGAGCTCTCGGTTCTTCTTGGTCTCCTTCTCGCGGATCTGCAAATCCAAGCAGATAATGTGTTAGTTTCTCTACCAATAGTCAAGAACAAATCTAAGAATTTACCTTCTGGCCCTTGAGGAACGTCTTGTACGTGATGACCGACAGAAGCGTGATCAGCAGCACGAGGATGAGCCAGTTGGGGAAGATGTGGTTCATCATCACGCCAAAGATCGCGCCGATGAGTGTCGTGGGCTCCATGATCGCCGCCACCGCGTAGTTGATGATCGGCACGTGTGGTTTCGCTGTCAATAGCATCCAAATAAGAACATGTCACTAAACGAACACAAGATCGCACGCCAGCCAGTCATTTGTCAGCACTACGTACTTGGGTGCTTGCGGTGGTAGTTGAAGAGGTAGATCGCGACGGCGTTGCCGAAGATCGTGGCCTTGGAGAGAGGGATCGCGTGCTTGGGACTGAGGCCAATGACGAAGATGAAGCCCGGCACGAGCAGTCCGCCGCCGCCAATGCCGCAGCCCGAGCCGAGCGCCGTGGACGCGAACGCGAGGACCGTCGCAGCCACGTCGCTGAGCGTGAATGGGTCGAAGAGGTCCTTTTCGATGCAGAACGCGGCCGCGACGCTCTCGCCACGCGAATTGGTGCCCACGGCGGCCTCGAGCTCCTGCGTGAACGGGTTCTCGTTCTGGAACGGCCGGCAGCGCTTCGAGTGGTCGCCCGCGTGCTTGACGCAGTCGCTGTCCTCGCGACAGTACTCGCAGACGCTGTTTATGAGCACAACGTCATACGTCAGTCTATTTAATCATCAGTAGGACAATGGGTACATAATATAATAACACAACGCACCCTTGAATGCACGCGAGACTGGGCAGGTAGCCGCAGTCCGACTGGGTCTTGCAGCGGAGGCCGATGAGGTCGTGTAGCGGCGCGCGCTGCTCGTCGTCATCCTCACCCAAAGCCACCGCCCTCAGTTGCTGGGTCGCTGCTAGTGGTGATGACGCACTTATGAACGCAAATAGTACCAATGCACTCAAAAACTGAAGCAGACGAGTGCCACCGTTGGACCTTCTCGCCGCCATGGTCGCTCACTCCTTGGCTGCTTGCTGCGACTGGGGCTCGGTTGTGGCGTGGATTGGCCTGTGGCGCAGAAGGCGAATTGCCGAATGAGACCATGCGCACGTCCTGTCTGGGGTGCGTACGTCCCAGCGGCTGGCTGCACGGAAGGTCCGTTATCTCGTGCGCACGTGTATGAATCACTTGGTGGGCGGGCTCACGTGGGCAGAGACTGGCCGACGACTCGCTAAAGTTCGACCTGTTAACCGACTCCGATTGGCTATAAAATCAGACGAGCCGTCGTTTCAGCGAATAAGCAGCCAGAATCCTATTTCGAGACCACCAATCCGCGTGCATCGATCTGTCGATTCGATACTTTCGATCGGGCACTGCCCAACCAACGCCGCGCATTGCTCTGATGCGCATTCTGCTGGTGCAGGTGGGCAAGCGAGTGTCGAGACGCGCTGAACTTGTGCGAGAGGGGCTGCAAATGGTCGGTGGTGCCTGCCGCCCTTGCGCTGAGCTGCACCCACGCCTCGGTTCGCTCGTCTCTCGCTTGTTGCGAGCGCGGCTGAGATCCCAATGCTACTGCACTCTTCTTGCGTTGCACTCAATGGCGTATGTCGAGACAAATCTATTAATAGCTCTGGGTTCACGCATTTGCTTTTTCAAGGATGGAGTGAGCTGACTCCCTCCAATCATGCCGCCGGTTGAGGCTGGAATCCAAATTTCAAGCACCTTGATTAAAAAACTGGTGATTTTCGCAAAAAAGTTTACAGCCACGAAAAAAGGTGGCTTGGGAGTGGGATGGCTGCTTCAACCTCCTCCCTCTTCTCGTATCTCCATCCCGTTGAAGGGCAGGCGGGCGCACAAGCGCAAGCACCGAGTCTAGGGAATAAACTGATTCCATATCCATGAGCCTTCGATGAATGAGGTGATACCAATGCCAGGTGATACCACTACAATCACTCCTGGACATGCGAATTTAAACGAATTGTAACATTTCGCTTAAATTTGCATACTGTACCACCACCAATGGTACACCTGCAGTGGATCCCGAAACGACGCACTGCACTGGAAGTCACTCACTCAAAGCACTCGCTTCCAAGACAAGCAAGCACACAGCTGCTGCCTGTGTGTATCTATCTATCTATTTGTACGTACGACCGAGAGACAAACAGAGCGGCCAAGTCAAGATGCCGCTCTTCGAGAGCATCGAGGGCGACGTGGCGGCGTTCTTCGTATCGCAGGGCTCGGTCTTTGACGCGCTCACCAGGAGCCTCATGGAGCGCACGGCGCGCGTCGAGAGCCGCGTGGACGCGCTCACAGCGAGCTCAGCAGCCAGTTTTCAGAGCGTCAACCAGCTCGTCCACACGGTCAGTACTACGATGGATGCGAACTTAGCAGCGGCGGCCCTGGCTCAGATGCCCCAGCACTCAGCAGCTACAGAGGGCGTCAGTCTCAATATCAGCAATAGCACCAGCTCTACCAGCAATACGACGGAAGGCAGTGCAGCGGTGAGTAGCCACATGGATACGCACGAGCTTGAGTATTATATCATGACGCTCTCACGGCAGCTGCACGTCGTGCTCGAGCTCTTCTTCCAGCCGCACGCGCACGACATCGCGCACGGGATCCAGGCCAAACAGGCGCAGTTCGAGACGATTTCTGACGTGCTCACGCAGAACGAGGCCATCCTCATGCAGCTCTCGGCAGTGGACCACGCGCATGTTTCCATACCCATCGAGGGTGAGCAGCAGCAAGAGCTGGCAGAGCACGAACCCAAGGGCGAGCAGAATTCCCACATAGTTCAAGAGATTGACCCCATTCTTGAGACACACGACGATGAAGAAGGGAATGATGGTGGTGACGACGAGCAGCAGGACGAGAAGACCGATGCTCAAGTTACTCTGAGCGACGAACTTGAGACAACCCAGCAAAACCAGGTGGACGACGAGCCCTCTGAAGCCAAAGCCGGCGATCCGGTCTCCGACATGCAAGTGGAGTTTGGGCCAGTAGCAGTAGAAAACCTGGAGGAACCGCTCTCACTTGAGGCTACGCCGAGCTCTGAAGAAGTGCAAGACGACAGGAATCCCATCGAGTTCAGCCCTAGTGTGTTTCATGAGCTCTTAAGCGACACGCAAAACCGGGAAGCTCGCGTGCGCGAACAGACGAATCGCGAAGGCCGCCGACGCATTGGGAAACCTACTACTACCACAGTCACCACCACTACAGCCTCATCTCGTCAGCGCAAGAAGAGTTTGTACGACTCGTTCCGGGACTTCCACACGCAGCAGCTGACGGACGAGGAGCGCCAGCGCCTGAAGGACCAGGAGATGATGCGCAAGATGCAGCAGCTGCTGCAGGCCGCGAGGAAGCAGTGGCAGCAGGAAGTCGCGGCCTCCACGGCGCTCACGTGGCAGCGCAAGCTGCACGAGCTCGAGACCCAGCAGCTTAAGCTGCAGCGCGAGTGGCAGTACCTGCAGCAGCAACAAACGCCCAATGATCTAGTGCTATTACAGCAGCAGCAGCAGCTTCAGGAGCTTCAAGAGCAGCAGCAGAAGGAGTTTGACAGGCAGTTTGCAGCCTTCAGTTCCACTTTCCTCACCTCACAGCAGGCTCAAGAGCAGCAGATCGCTCGCATTCTGGACAGCTTACGCGACTTCCAGGACCAGTTTGTCCAGAAAGCGGACTTTGACAGCATGGCGAGCGCGTGGCTGCAGACGGTGCGCGACGAGTGCATCTTTGGCGTCAATGTAGACGCGCTCACGGTGTTTAAACAGGAACTCGAGGCCTTCCAGACTCAGCTAGGGAACCAGGAGCTCTCGCCGCTAACAGAGAGGCTACTGGACGAAGCCAACAGTGTTCTAGAGCTCCTCAACAAGGTGCTGGGGCTGCTGGGCTCAGGTAGTGATGGTCTTCATGGACCCGAGGGCTTCCAGGTCATGCAGACGCTGCGGACTTTTCTCACGATGCTGGATGATTCGGCTCAGAACCTGGAAAGCGATAAAGAGCCGAGTGCCAAGAGCTCTGCGTTTATCTCTGATACGCTTCGGCAGATGGAGTTGGGGACCGCGTATCTGCTCGAGGCCTTTGAAAGCCAACAGGATCGGTACCAACATGCCTTTGAGCAGCACCAGCTCGCAATTACACAGCTGCAGCGAGAGCTTTGGAACCAGAAGCAGGCCGACCAAGAGCTCAAGAGCCAGTTGGCTGGGTGTCCAAGTCAGGAGGACACGTTGCGGTTCATCCAGGAGCTACGCGATCAGGTACGTGTGTATTTAACCTATCATGTGGACGAATTTGTTGAAGTGTCCTCATGAGATGGACATTTATGTCCAACAGATCAATGCATCGGCGTCCGACTCGGCGACCCGCATGCTGGAGACCGTGGATGAGCTGCGGCTGCGCATGGGTGGCCTGCCGAGCGCCGAGGTCGTCGAGCGTCTCACGCTGGCTATCCAAAAGAAGGCGGATCGCGCCGAGATGGATCGGCTTGAGAGGTATACATCATGACAATGGCCTTCTTGGGGTTATAACACTGTCGGTCTGCCCTAACAAACCGGGCGTTTCTATGTGTTTGTAGACTGCTTGCAGAAGCCAACAGCGGACCTGTGGCGCCCGTGGGGTCGCTCATGAAGACGCCCATGAAGTGTCTCTCGTGCGACCAGAGCCTCCCGTACGCACACACCAGTCGTGGTGGTTCAGCCTCATCCCCAGAGCACCACGGTCATCCACAACAGCAGCACACGTGCAATCACGAGCCTCAGACGCCAGAGTTCTACTATTACGCCCAGTCGCCTGAGAGCCCCGAGTCAGGCTTCCGAGAGCTCTTTACGACCTCCACGGCTGCCGCATCTCGACGTCGCAAGCAGCGGCAGCTCAATTTGTCCCTGGCGCTTTTGCCCAACAATTTCAATTCGAATTGGTCGGACGGCCTTGGACCAAACAGCAGAGCGTTTGTGAACCTAGACGACGGCCGCAACCGCATCCCACTACGAAGGACAGTGCTCTCGGACCACGTGGTCTATGGGCCGGCGATCACGCCCAACGCCTTCAAGAGGCGCACGTTCGACGCGGGCAACAGATTACCTGAGACCGAGTGCGTTTGAGCTTAACTGGTGGGTACCCATGAGCTGACTGACGAACCTCTGGTGTCCATTCGTTTATTGTCTTGTGCAGCCAACAGCGGACGTCGCGGCCAAAGACTGCGATCCCACCGGACCGACGAGGAGAGATCATCACGCGCTCAGTCTCGTCCACTGTACGTCATTTACGTAGAATAGCATTACCTATAGAGCATTTCTCAGTGACTACTGTATGTGGCTTTGTACGTGTTCAGGTTGTGATCCGGCCGTTCGCAGAGCAACAGAGAAACCCCACTTCCGAGAAACGGTCCAAGCACTGAGCTTATCCGAAAATTAGACTCACCAGTGGAGATGGATTAATTATTAAGCCCTGTACCCAGATTATAGCTGCCAACCAACGTTTACACTCGACCGCAGCCCACCCACCGGCAGGTTTAAATATCCAACACAAACTTTGCGGCTCGTGCGGGCGACGCCTGTGCCTTGCCGCCACCGCCACCTGTAGCAGAGCCACCCGCCTGCTTGCTACGCGGGGCCGAAGTCTCGTAGACGGATGACGTAAGCGGCTCGAGCAGCTCGTCCTCGCTGTCGCTCAGGCGGTAGATCTCGTCCAGGCGCTTGGACGTCACGCCCGCGATCTTGGTGGCCAGCGGCCGGAAGGACGTTTCGTGGACCAGGATCGCCGTGTGATGCGAGCTGTTGATCGCCTCGCCCAGCGGGGGCTGGGACGCAGGTGCAGCTGCACGAGGCTTGGTAGAGGAGAACTTGCCCACGGTCGCGCTCAACTCGGTCGGGCCGTAGTAGCGAGACGGCGGGACGGGGATGCGGTCGATCACCAGCCGCCCGCCTCTACCGATGCGGCCGCGGCATCGGTACTTGGGCGGCTGCATGAACACGGACGCCATGAGGTGTGACGACGGCACCGGGTACGACGGGTAGTGCGGCGTCTTCAGATTACTTTCGTGGTCCTCGTGGTCCTGCATTTTGAAGTTCGTGGTCGTGTCGTACTCCATGAACGTCGCCACGCGGGTCGGTGCAGCGCTCGATAGAGGCGCGTTAGCTCCAACACTACTGACTGTAGCTGTTGAGGTCGCAAGCTTCGAGGCCTCCGAGCCAGCCATTGAGACAGCAGTCCTATCCGCATTCCCATTCACACCGGCCTTGCTGGCGTCGCCCGCACTGCCGACACCATCGTCGCCATCACCGTCGCGACGGTGTTTCTTCTTCTTCTTCTTGCGCTTCTTGCTGCGGTCCTCCTCAGTGGGCACCACTGGTTTTCTCACGTCCCCACTGCGGTCCACAAGCTCGTGGATGGCCTGGCGGCGGATCTCGTCGAGAAAATCGATGCTCAGCCGTTTTGCCTTCTCGCGGCGCTTGACGAGGTCCATGAGGTGGCGCACGCGGTCGCAGTCGGCGCGCAGCTGCTGCAACTTACGGAACCCTTCCATGTCGTTCTTGCGGTGCTTGCGCAGCTTGTAGCGCTCCTTCTCGCGTGGCCGGAAGACCAAATGCGGGTTCGTGTCGTTCAGCGGCGTCTGCGGCCAGTATTTACGCAGCAGCGGCCGTTTGAGCGCCATGCGCTTCTGCACCCAGTAGTTGTACACGTCGATGGTCACCTTGTTGAGCGGCGTCTTGACCATCTGCAGCTGGCGCGAGAAGACCTCCTCGGCCTCGACGAGCGTCACGACGCTCGGGTTGATGAGCGCGGACGCCTTCTCAAGCGCGTCGAGCATCTTCGCGAGCGTCACGGTGGTGATCTGGTACCGCGGGTCACCGTCGTCGCCATACTTTGGGTGGGTCTTAAGCCACTTGATCTCGGCAAACTCCAGGTCAATGTCCACTTTCGCGTCCTCGTTGGCCGACGGCACGGTCTGGAACCGCACGTAGCTCGTGGGCACGACGAAGTCGTCCTTCACGGCGTCATCGTACGAGTCCACGGAGAGGTTCACGGGGATCGGGATATTCTTCTTACGCTTGGCCTTGTGCGCTGACGAGGACGACGACGCGTGCTTGTCTTCCACGCTCTACATACACACAGACAACAACATGCCACGGTTAGAACGAGCGACAAAACACAGGGAGCTGCCGGGAATGGACGCACCCCCACGAGCTCCTCGAAGGCGGCGGCCGTGTTGGGCTGCAAGGAAGAGACACCGGCCCCGTCGTCGTCCAGCACCAGGTCCTCCTCGGAGCGGACGATGCGCATGCGCGAGTGCACATCGATCTGTCGCGGCCGCAGGCTCTGACGCCGCATGTTGTTTTTTGCATTATGAGGGCACGGAGAAAGGGGCGGCAAGATTGGATGGCGTGGGCCACACCACTCTAACTCTTTGATTTTATAAAAATTGAATTCATTTGCTACATTTATATATTTTAAATTAGGGGAAATACAGTGCGCGCGGAAATGATAGGGCAAAATAGTTTTTTGTGCAAATTTTTATCAAATTAAACGCCGCTATTCTGGCATTTTCCACCAATGAAAAGGGCTGTGAGGCGGTTCTTTTGAGGTGCTCCACACTCTCAGT
>JAASFY010000062.1:0-50641 GCA_023334035.1 Globisporangium okanoganense | reverse complement strand
GTCCAAGCCGTGCTTTCGCTCTTCGCATCAGGCCGCACTTCTGGTTGTGTGTGCTTGACTGCGGCGAAAATGCGACGTGGGCCGTGCCGATCCATGAGGGCTATGTGGCTTCTCCCGCCATGAAGCTCTACTGCAGCGGCGAGAGTGCGACGAACGTCATATTGAAGAGCTTGCATGATCGTGGATACTCCTTCAGCAACAGTGTTGAAGATGACATCGCGCGCGACATCAAGGAGAAGCTCAGCTACGTCGCGCTCGACTGTGACCAAGAGATGAAGGCTGCTGCCGAGTCGTCTTCAAGCGTCGACGCGCCGTACACGCTCCCCTATGGGACGGTCATCCATGTCGGTTTAAGGGAGCGCATCATGGCGGGCGAAGTGCTTTTTAACCCCAACGTGTTTGGCAAGAGAGGCCACAGTGTTGTCGATTGCACGCTTAAAGCCATTAGGGCGTCCAGTACCGAGCTCCGCGACGAAATGAGCGCAAGTACTCAGCCTGGCTCGGCGACTCGATCGTGGCAGCGCAAGCGGGCTTCGAGCAAACGCAGGTCACGAGAGCCGAGTTCGACGAATCCGGTCCGTCGGTTGTCCACCGCAAGTGGTCTTGAGAATATGTCGAGTCACCAACCGTGTTTGAATGGAAAGCGGTCCGTGTCTTGGAGCTTCAGTGCTTCACCCGGGAGATCTTAAACCACATCCTCACATCCAGGAAGTGGAAGCGCTTCAAGTTAAAAGGTATCAACGGAAGCCATTACCTTAGCTCAGGCTTAGCAAACTTCTGGAAGAAATAGTGGTGGTGAGAAATATTATCATCAATAACAAAGGCCTGGATAACAGCAAGTCCAACACAGGGAAGAAGCATGACACATGTGCAAAATCAAGATCGAATTCCATACCCGAAGTAAGATGACAGCTCAGTCGAGTACTCGATGCCCTGCAAAAACCACTTAGTGCGACCCCATCTGCTTGGACACGAGCGCCTTGTAGCGACCCTGCGGCAGCCGCATGAGCTCGTCGTGCGTGCCCTGCTCCACGATGGCGCCGTCGCTCGTGACCGCGATCACGTCCGCGTTCCTGATCGTCGACAGTCGATGCGCCACGATGATAGTCGTGCGCTGCTTGAGCGCCAGCAGGCGGTCGAGCGACTCCTGCACCACGCGCTCGCTCTCCGTGTCGAGCGCACTGGTGGCCTCGTCCAGCAGCAGCACCTCGGGGTCGCGCAGAATGGCGCGTGCGATGGCGATACGCTGCTTCTGTCCGCCTGAGATCTGTGCGCCGCGGTCACCCACGTCCGTGTCCAAGCCGTTGGGGAAGTTGCTGATAAAGTCGAAGGCGTTGGCTTTCTTGGCGGCCTCGATGACTTCTTCGCGCGTGGCATCCGGTTTCCCCATCGCGATGTTCTCGGCGATCGTCCCCGCGAAGAGCACGGGCTCCTGGCCGACCAGCCCCACTTGTTCACGCAGCCACTTAACGTTGAGCTCCCGGATGTCGACACCATCGATCTTGACGCAGCCGCTGAGCGGATCGTAGAACCGCTCGAGCAGCGACACGATGATGCTCTTGCCGCTGCCACTTGGCCCGACCAGCGCGACGGTCTCGCCCGCCTTGATGCTCAGGCTGTAGTTGCTGCAGACTTGGACATCAGGGCGAGACGGGTACGCGAACGTCACGCTGTCAATCTCAATCTTGAGCGCCGTAGAACAGCAGGACCGCGCACGTGACGAGGTCACGCTGCAGCCATGCCTCGTAGAGCCAAAGCTGCCACAACTCCGAGCCAACCGCAATTCGAGCTAAACAGGAGCAATCCTCGTTCTAGTGACATCACACGAAGAACAAAAGGGATTTTCGGACCTGTCACTATGACGAGGATTGTTCCTATTTTGCTGATCAACGATTGGTTGGTTGGATGAGTTCGCTTAAGTACGATTGAGGAACGATTGGTCCGTGGTGGTTTTGAACGAGCGGCCACGACCCGAGGAGCGCCGAAAATGCGCCGCGCCAGCGTATTCGTTTATTCGCCATCTACGAGCAATCAGTCAAAATGGTAAGCGCGCGTTCTCTCTTCCCCTGTGCTGTGCAGCCAGCCAGCCTCCCTGTCTGTAGGAAGCATATGCTGACGCCTTCTATGTGTGCTCTCCTTTGCTTGTTCGTGACGACAGCCAAGCAAGAAAGTGCTGAAGAAGACCACGACGACCACCACCAAGGTCACGACCAAGGCGGTGAAGGGCTCGAAGCCATCGAGCACCAAGCCGAAGAAGGACCCGCTCTTCGTCTCGACCCCGAAGAACCTCCGTCTCGGCGGTGATGTCCAGGTATAAAAAGCGAACACCATTACGAATTTGCCATCCATCTCTCTCGTCGCCTCTCGTCGTCTTCGGGCGATGAGTTGGTGGAGAGAGGGCGAATAGTAGTTCACGTTCTCTGGATTATCGGCTCCGCACCGGCGCATTTAGTACTCCTCTATGGGCTCCCCTTGTGGGGTTCTAGAGCGATGGAACACGTGCCGGGTCCACTGTGGAGCTGGTGCTTACAATCCGGAAGTGTAGCGGGTCTCCACGACCGCAATGACACAAACTTTGTGGTTGTCTCGGCCGCTCTTCCTCTTTTGGTAAGGCGGCCTTGCGCCTCAAAGGGTACGAACGCTATCACTTAAGCCCGACCCTTGTCGGTTGGGCTGTGAACTCTGTTTTCTCACGATTGGAGAGACACTGTTGGCTCTGGTGTATCTTGTGCGGCGCGTTCTCACTCTCTTTGTGTCTCCCTCTGTTTTTTCTCTATAGGTCAAGCGCGACCTGTCCCGCTTCGTGCGCTGGCCGCGTTACGTGCGCATTCAGCGCCAGCGTAAGATCCTGTACCAGCGCTTGAAGGTGCCTCCATCGATCAACCAGTTCACGAACACGGTTGAGAAGAACACCGCCGCGGACCTCTTCAAGCTGCTGCTCAAGTACCAGCCAGAGACCAAGGCCGCCAAGACCCTGCGTCTGCGCAACATCGCCGCCGGCAAGGAGGAGGCCTCGGCCCCACCTGCCGTGATCAAGTACGGTCTTAACCACGTGACGTCGCTGATCGAGAACAAGAAGGCCAAGATGGTGATCATCGCCCACGATGTCAACCCAATTGAGCTCGTCGTGTTCCTGCCAGCGCTCTGCCGCAAGTTCGACATCCCGTACTCGATCGTCAAGGGCAAGGCTCGCCTCGGACAGCTCGTTCACAAGAAGAACGCCGCGGTCGTGGCGCTCACGCACGTGAACAAGGAGGACAAGAGCAAGTTCGACTCGCTCTCGCAGGTCTTCAAGGCCAAGTTCAACGACGACGGCGTTGCGCGCCGAAAGTGGGGCGGCGGCATCATGGGCCTCAAGACCCAGAAGAAGCTCGAGCTCCGCGAGCGCGCGATCGCCGCCGAGGCCGCCAAGAAGGCGCAGTACTAGGTTGTCTGCTCTCCTGTTGTAACATCAGCGTTGGCTTGGGGTGCTTTCTCTCCGAGTCCGCAGTGGGTCGTTAACAACAACAATGTAATGGCTGAATAAGTAACGAAAAGTGTCTTTAGCTTTTCTTTCCCATTCCTCGAATGTCTTTTGAAAAGTATCTCCAATGAGCTCTTCGTGTGCTTTTTGTGTGAGTGTCGTCACAATGGTGTCGTTGCTTAAAAAGTGTCCAGGAATGGGCCAAGTCCAGCAGCAGACGGCATTTGAGAACTCGTCCAAGCCAGCGGAGAGACGGGAGAAGTTGTGCGACGCCGCTTTTAAGTTTTTTTTCAATTCGGCAACACGAACAAGCCCTGGTCTAACGGATCGAGCACTGGAAAGATCAGCTTTACTGGTTTAACTGAAGTTCATGCAGATGAAAGTGAGAATGGGGCATAATCCCCAAAGGAACATGATGGGCATCGACAAAAAGCACGGGAGAGTCACACTCACAATGCCACGCGAGACCTTACCTTATCTCCTCCGCCCTGCTGCTGGTGACAACCAGCTGGGGCGCGTCGAATTTTGTCGATCTCCCTCGATTTCGTCTCTATCACATTTTCTATTTGAAGGCTTGGACTACGGCATCTCATCTACCCCACAATCCCAATCTCCCCCACAATCCCAATCTGACCCTCCTTCATTCATTCCGTCGATGACGTCCATGTGTGTCATTCTGCAATCTGCGCTCTCCAGCACACAAGCCCAGCCCAGCTCAGCCCAGTTCAGTTCAGCCCCCTGTTTTACATGCAGTGAACCACCATGCCCGCGCTCGCATCCATCACGCCCAGCGCCTTCATTATGACGAGCTCAACAAGAGCTCACGAGCCCAGTGCCAGCATCCACCGCACGGGAATCGCCGAGCGCGCGGACCAGCTCGCAGACGTCCGCCGCGGCGCGAGCCTGAGCGACGTACGCGTGGAGGTGAACGTAGCGCACACCACGAGCCGCCTGAGAGCGCGCTTCTTCGTCGAGATGCGGCACGTGGACGCCGCGGGCGTCGTGGACTCCAAGTGGGGCTTTGGCGTCTTCATGGCCGAGGTCACGTGCTTCGAGTCGCAGCTGCTGCGGCTCATCAAGAAGCACAGCTGCGCCACCATCAACGGCGAAAGCGGCACGCTCGTGAAACAGAAAACATCCGCAAATTGCGCCATGTGCGCCGCGCTCAAGCGCGAGATGAAGCTCTGGACCAAGCTCTCGGGCCTCCAGGCCTTCGGCAAGCGCCACATGGACGCCAAGTGCGCGCGCGTGGCTGCGTTCCTCTACAAGCTGCTGCGTCTCGTGCACCAGAATGCGCACTGGCTGCACACGTGTGAGCTGCTGCGCGATGTGCTGCGCCGCACCGAGGAGCTCTGCCGCCTGCAGTACCCGAACGACAGTGACGCCGTATGCGTCATCGAGGCGCTCAAGCGCGTGCCATCACTCCAGCAGCTCACCACCACGAGGGCGTCAGCCAGCGCACTAGCTATACAGGAGGACTGCTCGATCTGTCTGAGCAGCTTGCATTGTAGCACTGCTGGCACTGGTACCACCAACAAGGACGCCAGTATAGAGAGCGCACCGGCGCGCGTTGGGGTTGAGCTATTGTGCGGCCACCGGTTCCACGACACGTGCATCTGCCTCTGGTTCCGCACGCGGCTCAACTGCCCTATCTGCCGCACGCATGCCATCCAAGAAGACGCAGAAGATGCGACCTCATCATAGACATAAAGAAAAAGAGTTTCATGTCTATAATCTGTAGAATCAAATGGTAATAATGTATAAATCCCAGAGCATCGGCTTGCAGTGCACACATAGCATATCTCCACCGCATGTAGCTAAACCGGCATATCTCACTCGCCAAGAAGGCCTATAGCATCAGCGTTCTCGCGCAGCGTGGCGAAGTGGAGCGCGTCCTCGCCAAAGGCGTTCTTGAGCTTGGCGTCCGCGCCGTGCGAGCGCAGGTAGTCAATCACGTCCGTCTGGTTCTTCTTGGCCGCGATGATGAGCGGCGTGCAGCCCTGCTCGTCGCGCTCGTTCACGTCCGAACCGGCCTCCACAAGCAGCTTGACAACCGCCAGATTCGGCCGCTCGCAGTAGCACGCGTGGTGCAGAGGCAGCGAGCCATTCACGTTCTTAAGTGCGATCTTCGCGTCCGCCTGGAGCAGGTTTGCCACGCAGCCGGCGTCTCCCGTGCGCGCCGCATTATGAAGAGGCGTGTTGCCAAACTGAGCCATAGAGCACGCTTAGTTAGCCTAAATAATGCACTACAGGTGGAGATGAGCTAATGCGGCTGGCACCTGGTTCTGCAGGTCCACGAGCGCCGAGACGCTCTGGTTGTTGTTGAGCTGGATCTTGTTGAGCAGCAGCTGAATGATTTCAGCATCGCCGCGGAACGCCGCCTCGTGCAGCGGACTGTTGCGGTCCTGTTTCATCAGCCACATGTTGCGCCGTTAGATAAATAAATAGCCACGTGTACAGCTATAGCATAGATCGACGCGTACCGGGGTCTTGAGCTCGCCGATGTCAGCGTTGGCTTCCAGCAGCAGCTGCACGACCTCCTTGTGGCCGTTCATGATCGCCACGATGATCGGCGTGGCGCCATACTGCACACAGTTCATTTCCATTAGTCTTCAATTTCAATAGCAAGCAGCTCATGGAGCGAATGGCTTGAGGCAGGTGTGGATCGTACCGACTGCGTGCGGTGCCAGTTGAGGTCGGCGGTCTTGACGAGCTCCGCGACGGCCTTGGCGTCGCCCCTCTCGCTCGCATCAAAGAGCGCGAGCGTCGCCTCCGTCACCTCGCGGTTCAAACTCATCGTCTGTGATAATGTTGCAAATTCAATTCGCGGCCTTTCGCTGCTGGCCACTTTCCCAGAATCAGATGTCAAATTGCTCAAGAACACCCCACAACACCACCGAAAGACCAACGAGCCAAGCGAACGATGAAGACGAGCACTGCGATGGCGACGGCGGCGCTGCTCGCTGCGGCGCACCATGAGCACCCGAGCAACACCATCACTGTCTCTGCTACGGAGACGCGTGAGACGTGCCTTGGCGCACAGCAGCTCCACGACTTGCTGCTTGGCGCCAACCGTGACGACACGTGGACGCTGCTCGAAAAATGCGTGCACCCGCTGCTGTTCCTGCCGTACAAGTGGGTGGATAGCACGCAGGCGGTCGCGTACTGCAAGAGCGAGGCCTGTGTGGAGGTCGTCAAGCGCCTGCAGAAGCTGCCGAAGTGCACGTGGCAGCAGATCCCGAGCGACGCCGAGAATGAGCTGCTCATCGCCCAGCGCACGCTCGAAGACTGCGGCCACTAGGCGAGCGATTGAGCGTCACGTTTTTGCTACGTCAAGCACGTGTATGTGATCTATGCTGTTAGCGTAGCGCCGTTCTCTAAGCCTGGACGTAGGCGTCAATACACAGCGCGCATTTTCCATTCGTCCCATTTTGCGTTCCCGTTATTATGTGGCCGCTCTCAGAGGTCCCTCTTATCCGATATCCGTTTTAGAGAAGTAGATCGCCCTCTGAACCGGCAACTCGCTTCCATCTTCATCCAGCAACTCTTGAAGGGGGACAACGCCACCCAAAAAGTCAGCATACAAACGCCCATACAAAAAGCGCCAGAAGGCAACGAACGAACAGTCAAAGCAAGCGGCCGGGTCGATCGATCCATAGACAGCTACTGTAGCCCTACGACAAGAGCAGCCATGGCAGGACGCGGACGCGAACTCACGATGCCCGCGTGGATGAAGAAGCAGCAGATGGGACAGCAGCAGGCGCCCGTGGCCCACGCTCCGCCGCCTGCGATGCACGCACCTCTTGCGCCTCCGCAAATGGCCCACGCCCCACCAGCACGAATGCCCCCAATGGCACACGCCCATGCGCCCAGTCCAGCGCCACCCATGGCGGCGTTCCAGACGGCGCAGTTCTACCACCAGCAGCAGCAGCAACCGCCGGTGGCCAGAGCCCTGGCGCCCGTGCCGCCGCAGTTCGCTGACGCGTCGGTTCGTATTTATATTTATTTATTTATTTGATGGCAATAATGGATTTGAATGGCCTTGGCTGACTATATTACTTATCGATGTGTAATAGGAGCCACAGCAAGCTACCAGTGAGCGCAATGGAGCTAACAAGATCGAGGACAAGAAGGAGGACTCGCGCCGCGAGAAGAGTGGGGGGTCGCGCCGCAGCCGCGATCGTCGTGACCGTAGCTCTTCGCGCCACCGCAGCGACCGGCGCCGGTCGTCCAAGACGCACTCGTCGAAGGACCGGTCGCCGCGCCGCTCCAGCAAGGACCGCAGCCGCTCGCCACGGGACCGCAGAGAGCGCCGCCGGTCCTCGCGCGACCGCCGCTCGCGTCGTTCCGACAGCAGATCCAAGTCGCGCAGCCGCGACCGCATCGTGCGCCGGAGAAAGAAATCGTACTTTGACGTGCGACCGCCAGGCGTGACCGAGGAGAACGCGGCCGCCTACGCCGCGCAGGCCATCCTGCAGCAGAACATGGCGGCGCTCTCGGGCTCCGTGGGGCCGGCGTCCTTTGGCCCACCGGCCGTGCATGCCGCCCATGCGCACTCTGCCATCCTCCCTGGGGTGAGTTTTGCATATGTGAATAGCGTGCATGCTAGTGCTGCTGGGCACCTTGAGGGGACATCGACCGACGGCTGACACGAACCATGTTGTTGTTTCGTTGTCTGCTGTTTGTCTGTCGCTCGCACAGTGCAAAGCAAATGAGGAGAGCTATCTCTCTAGGCTCAAGCCACCAGCATCCACTATCCATGCTCTCATACTCATCTGGTTATGTCCCCCTCTCTTTCTCTCTGTAGTTGATATCCTAACGGCTTGTGTTGTGTTTGCCTGTGTATCCAACTAGGTCGTGGCGTCGTCGCACACGTTTGGCGGCAACTCGCAGCAGACGCGTCACGCGCGCCGCCTGTACGTCGGTGGCATTGGCGACGTGAACGAGAACGAGATCTCCGAGTTCTTCAACGACGTGATCGACCGCGCGCTGGGTGAGCGCCAGGAAGGCGGCGCCGTCGTGTCCGTGTACATCAACCGCGAGCGCCACTTTGCGTTCGTGGAGCTCAAGAGCATTGAGCTTACGACGGCGTGCATGAACCTCGACGGCGTGTCGTTCCGCGGCCAGCCGCTCAAGATCCGCCGCCCGAACGACTACAACCCGTCCACGGTGCCCACGGACCTCGGCCCGATCCCACGCCTAAACCTGGCGGCGTTGGGGATCGTGTCGACAACCGTGAGCGACGGCCCGGGCAAGGTCTTCATCGGCGGTCTCCCGTACTACCTCAATGAAGAGCAGGTGAAGGAATTGCTGCAGGCGTTCGGACCGCTCAAGTCGTTCCATCTGGTCAAGGAGCTCAACTCAAACCTGTCCAAGGGCTACGGCTTCTGCGAGTACATGGACTCGAGCAACACGGACTCGGCGTGTCTTGGTCTGAACGACATGAAACTCGGCGACAAGACGCTGACGGTGCGCCGTGCGATGTCCCAGGAGAATGCCAAGGCCGTCGCGAGCGCAGCGGGGACCGTGAACTCGGGCCTAGAGATGGGCATGAACCCGTCCCACGCGGCGCTCCAGACGATCACGATGGCCGGTCTGGGCATCCCGAGCATCCCACTGGGTACCCCATCGCGCGTGGTCGTGCTGCTCAACATGGTGACCCCACAGGAGCTTGAGGACGAGGAGGAGTACGCCGACATTGTCGACGACATTAAGAGCGAGTGCGAGCGCTTTGGCCGCGTTATCTCAATCGTGCTCCCGCGCCCGCGCGACGGTGTCTACAGCGCTGTTGGCAAGGTGAGCCTGCCGAATCTGCATGGGTTGGTGTGTTTGTCGTGAGATTGACTAACAATGTTGTGATGTGAATCTTTGTTATATGATAAACCAGGTCTTCGTGGAGTACGACGCGGTGACGTCGGCGCAGGCGGCGGCGACCGAGTTGCACGGACGCGGATTCTCGAACCGCATCGTGGCTGTAGAGTTTATGGACGAGCACAAGTACGCGCGACGAGAGTTCGCCTAAGGTGGCGAGTGGATCGCAACAGTGGCTGTGTGCGCGGACTGGGAAGAGCCCAAGTTACCAGGCATGCTGCTCACTGCCTTGCAAGCACCCTCTTTCTATTTCCCCCTTTGCAGCGTAGATCCCTCCCTGGCAGCGTCATAGCAAAGTTTGAGAGGCTGGCTCGGTGTTGCTGGGTGAGTACTTGTAATACAATCACATTGTTAACCTCTAAACTCTCGTGCAACGTTGTTTATGTCCGCCTGCTTGCGATGGATGGCTCAGTCAGTTGGTCTGAGGAAGTCGCGGGCCAGCGAATACCCAAGCTCGAGTGCCTGGTGAAAGTGCGCCTGTGCGGCATCGTGGTTCCTGGGCACGCCTTTGCCCTGTGAGAGCAGGCAACCCAGATTGAAGTGCGCGTGTGGGCTGCGCAGCTCAACCGCCCATCGATAGCACTCGCTCGCTTGTTTGAAGTCCAGGTCGCAGCCCTCGCCCTCCTCGAACATCAAGCCTAGCCAACAAGCACTCGTCAGTTCATTTTTTTGTTTCCAGGTCGCAGTTGCTGATGCCTCACGTTGTCTGTTTCTTACCTAGGGCGTTGAGTGCCTCGCCGTCGCCCGCATTCGCTGCGATGGCGTAGAACTTGTGGGATTTCCACTTGTCTACTGTAGTGCCGATGCCCGAATAGTGCATCGCTGCGACGCGCTTAGCGGCCTTCACGTGGCTCTACAGGTGTATTCAGAAGTCCAAAGTAAGCCCTCAAGAGAGTGAGAGAGAGATCAGCTCAGTCAGCTCATAGATCGCGTACCGGAATGGCGTTGGCAGCCTTCGAGTAAAACCGCAGTGCTGCAGCCTTGTCCTTGAAGAACTTGGAGTACTCGAGCAGCTCGCCGACGACAAAGAACGCGTCGATGGCACCTCCAGCACCCGCGTTGAGCAGCAGCCGCAGCACCTCGTCATGCGTCTCCTCGCGGTCGCTGAATCGCACGGAAGCAGGCGAGCGATCATGATTATCTGGAGCCAGGAGGAGCTGCGCCAGCTCCAGCATGGCTCGGCAGTTGCCGCCCTCGACCGCCTGAGCCAATTGTGAAAGTGAGCCAACCAATACAGAGATGTGATGATAAGCTAAACTACAAAGAGAGAACGCACTTTATGGTAGAATGCGATCGCGCGCTCGAGGTCGACTTTGACGCCGTCACCACTGGCGAAGAGCCGCCCGAGATGCATCTGGGAGTTCGAGTCGTTCTGTTCAAAATGATGGAAATTGGTTCGACAATTTTGAAATTGGTTGCCTGTCAGAAAAAACAATTTCAACTAAAAAGACGACACAACGCCAACAGCTCAGACCTTTGCAGCGGCGCGCTGGAGGAAATGGATCGCCTGTATGATGTCACGCTCTGTTTTCTTGGGAATCTGGTGTGTGTCGTCACTGTCGACGCCCTGGTACAGAATCCGCCCAAGACTCGCCTCTGCAGCTGTGTGGCCCTGCTCAGCCGCCTTGTTGTACCAAAGGAGAGCTTGATTCAGATCCCGAAAGCCCACAGCGCCTTGTTCATGCAGGACACCTGCGTAGTTCAAGGTGCAATAAAAATGAGTCAGTGGTTATCATCGCAATCTCCATAGTCCCCAGAAGCCGAAGAGTCCGCACCAAGTTCGTATTGCGCGGCGCTGTGGCCTTTCTCCGCTGCGTGCCTGAAGCGAATGATTGCGAGCGAGTAGATCTCGCGCTGCTTGAGCTCGTTCTGGTGCTGGTTAAGAGCTTTTTCGCACTGTCGGGGGGCACAGATTTCCACATGAACACGTGTGTCAGTTGGATACAGTCAGCCAGGCTGTGAGAGGGACTTCGCTACCAACCAGCAAGCGTCCGAGCAAGTAGCATGCGTCGATGCTGCCGGCGCTTGCAGCATCGCTCAGCCATGCCTCGCCGACCAGCAGGTCCTTCTCGACGCCCGTGCCACTGAAGAACATGTCGCCGAGGCTTGTCTTGGCTTCAGCGCTGCCCAGCTCAGCGGCTTGCTAACGATGTCAACGAAAAGAGCACGTGAGTGAGCCTACGGCCATCGAGTCGCTTATTCAAGCGCAACAGCGTACCTTGTAGAGATTTAGGGCCTTCGCGAGGCTCCTTTCCCTCCTGTGACCATAGAAGTACTGATGCGCCTCCAGACACGTCATGTCGGCCTCTGACACTTTAATAGAAGGTGGCTCTGGCACCTCTTCCACCTTCGGCTCTGGCTGGACAGCCACCACAACCTCCTCTGATTCTTCTTCCACAGGCTCAGCCCGAGCCTGCGGCTTGACGGGACTGGGCAGCGGCAGCACAACCCCGGACCTCTTGGCCACCGCCATCGAGAGCTCCATGAAGAGCGACGTGTAGTACGAATTGATCTCCTGAAACGCAAAGAGCACCTCGCGCTTGAACTTCTTGTTGAGCAGGAACGCTTTCGCCGTCTGCAGTCGCGCAACGATCGCAAACACTTGGACGAGCGACGCGGAGAAGTTCTGCAGTGCGATCGAGACGCCCACCTGCGCCGCGTGCTCAATGAACGCGTCTTCATAGGCGCCAAACTCGTCCTGCGCCTTGCCCAGGAGCCCTCGAAGCTCGCCGCCGAGTCGGATCGCGCAGAGCTTCTTCGGGTCCACACTGTCCAGTTGTGAGACGAGCTGGTTGAGCGTCTCGCGGACGTCGTCCACAAAGTCATGACCCGAGGAGGAATCGGAATTGACTCGGTCAGGTTCTTCACGCTCGTGGTCGCTACCACTGCTAGTCTCATGTGTGACTTTCACCAGTGAGGAGGTCTTCTGAGGCTCTGTATCTGGTGGTGGGCTCTGTCGTGTGGACTCGGCTCCGTGTGCTGGGACTGATGAGGACGGACTCGTAGCGAGCTCCTCCTTTGCACACGCGCTGGCACGACGGAACTTGCCGAACGATGTCTTCGTCGTCAGAGTGTTGGAGCTGTTCGCTATTGTATGAGCGTTTATGCTCGCGGCGTTCCTGGCTCGAGGCGAGATCGTGGTCGTCATGAGACTCTTTGCGACCGTGAAGAGCTTGAGTTCTCGCGTGGACCGCGCTTTCTCCTGTTGTACGTGGCTCTCGGTCGTCGCCACGAGCGCCTTGACCGACACAGAAGGCGCTGGCTGATTATCTGGGGTATTAGCAGCCTGGAATTTCCCACTAGCATTTGTATCAGGCGGTGGTGCTTGGACCGGCTCTTCTTTTCCTGGAAGTGGTCGCACAACAGCACCACTGGCGTCGTCGGCTCCGTCAGAAGAGCTTGATGACGACGCCTCCTCTTTAATCGAAGCCACTGGCTGAGGTTCTCCAGCAGCCGACGTGCGTCCAGAGGTCTCTCGCGTGGCCACCTTCACTGCTGCTGCTGCCGTCTTGGGCTGCCCACGCGCCAGGGACGAAGCAAAGCCAGCCGGCGCCATGGAGCTTTGATCTCGTCGTCCGTGTGGTGGTCTCTCTCTTGCATCACGCTCACAGCCACGCTCATGCCTGTCAAAGTGGCCAGGAGTGGGGGCTATTTCCGTACACAGACTCATAAAACTGGAAGAAGACAGAAATAGATCACGCGGCGCACAGGACAAGCCAACCAGCCAACCATTTCGATATCAAATGTGCAATTCTCCATGTTAATTGTTACATCTCTCTCTCAAGCTGTTCTCCTGCCATTCATCTGTATCCGTATCTCTGGTGTGTACGGTGCGCTCTGCTCCTTACACTCCAACCACCCGTCCAATCGTGGTGCTCTCCTTTCTTGCTGCTCTCGATGTGTGAATGGGGCTAGCTAGCTAACGGTAGTCCGAGTAGTTGCGGCTCGTGCGGTCGTCGTGGCCACCGCCACCGCCTGGCGGACCCGCCGCGCGGCCGTAGCCTCGGTCGTAATAATCATCGCGGCGCGGCGCTGGCGGCGATCGCTCTCGACGGTCACCGCCACCACCACCGCCGCATCTTTGCTCATACTCACGGCCACCTCGGTAGTCTGAGTGGCCACCGCCACCACCGCCGCGAAAGTACGACTCGTAGCGGTCGCCGCCGCCATTGCTAGGAGCCTGCGACGAGTACCCGCGGTCCGCGTACCGTGGGTCGCTGCGGTAGTCACCACAGCCTCCGCCATCGTTGCGGCTGTGGCCTCGGTCTCTAGAACGCGATCGGCGCTCCGAGCGACCCCGGTCGTCACCGCCGCGGGGCGGGTACTCAGCGCGGCGGTCGTAGCCATCCGCAGGTGGCGGACGGCGGTCCCACTCCTTGCTCTGTGCACGCGGCGGCTCTCGGTCTCGCGAATACTCCCGGCTGCGCAATTGTGAGGGTGGCGGCGGTGGCTGCCGGTCGCGCGAACGCGAGCGCTCTCTATTATTGCCGTTACCAGCACCAGCACGCCAGCTCTGTCGCGACGGCACCCGCATAGGCGACTGCGAGCGTTTGTTGTACGCGCCTCTGTCAGGCGGAGCACCACCGCCGCTGCCGTTGTTCGCTCTATAATTGCTGCTGCCGTCTGCACTGCCGCCGCCGCGGCGTGGGGTCTCGGGGGCATCATCAAATTGCCCCTTCCGCGGTGATGGGATGAGTGGACCACGGCCACCGCCACCACGCGCTCCTGGTGAGCCCACGGGCACCGACGGCGACGTCTCGCGCTGCGCGGGACTCGTGCTCGGGTTGCTGCCGTCGCCAGGGCCCTTGGTCATCCACGCCGGCAGCGTGGACGTGCGTCCGCGTCCTCGTCCGGCCATCTCGTACTCTTCAGTTTGTGCTGTTCGTCTAAAATGATCCGCTCGATGGCTCGGTTTGTCTGGTGGAGGCACTCGAACCCCTCTCGAAAATGGTGAGCGAGTTCAAGAGGGTGCTGTCGTTGCGATGTAAAAAAGCGCCTTACTTAAGCGTCGGGTAAATTTAGAAAGCGTCATACTTTATGCAAGATAAAAAGCTTAGCCATGTGATTGGCAGCGCATGACGAAGAAGCTAATCAACTTGCCAAGCAACAAACAGATCGAGGCTGATAGAGCAATGTCGGGCAGCGGGCGCAAGACCAACTACCGCAAGGGCGTGACGTCAAAGGTGCTCTACGACGCGCCGGAGCCCAAGGAGAACGAGCAGGTCGTCAAGGTCGTGGGACTGCGCGGCAGCAACCTCTTTGAAGTGCAGGACGAGCACGGCGCCACGTCCGTGACCATGCTGCCGACCAAATTCCGCAAGCTCATCTGGGTCAAGCGAGGTACGTTTGTGTATATCTATGCGACTGTGTGACTATGTGTGGTCTAATGCATTGCGTCATGTGTGGACAGGCGACTTCCTCATTGTGGCCTCGGGTGACGCGGACGCCGAGGCGTCGACGGCCAAGGGCAAGAAGAAGGCGGCCGTGACGTCCATCGTCGAGCACATCCTCTACAAGGACCAAGTGAAACACCTCAAGGCGATCAACCAGTGGTACGCTGGGCATATAACTCGCGTGATGCAATAATGAATGGCGAGCTATGTTCACTAACGAACTCTTTATTGCTGGTAGGCCGGAGGCGTTTGAGAAGCACGAGCCAGCCGAGACAACCGAGAGCGAAGAGCTCCCAGCGCCAGTTGTAACCTTAGACCAGGCGGTTAATGGGAAAGAAGGTGAACAAGAGGAAGAAGAAGAGGAGGAGAAGGCGCCGTTAACAGGAGCCGAGCCGACGATGAAGGCCAACGGCTTCACGATGCTCGACCGGAGCTTTGCCGAGACCATGCACCTCAACCGCAACCGCCGCAAGGGCGTCTTTGACGAAGACGAGGACGACGAAGAAGACAGCGACTGACTAGAACGATAGAGACAGGCTGAGCTACTATGGCAGGGCCAATCGATGCCTGTGGCAGCAGCAAGTGAATTTGTAACATTGTGACCTTTAGATCCCCGACGAGCTCACTCTGCCCAAGTGTATTTCCAGCACCACGAATCTATTTTCGAGTCGCATTGACTGTGATGCGACCAGCTAATGAAATGGGACCACGGGTATTCCTGAGCGCATTCGAGGCTCTGCACGGTGATTCGAAGCCTGCGTGTGGGTGAGTGAATGCAGCGCCTGAACGATGCGTCGTCGAAGAAGTGTGGCGTATGAGGCGTCGTCGGTAAGACTGATTGCCGTGCTTTAGCAGATCGATTTCACGTGGGGGCAAAGCTGATATTGATGCCTCTAGTTGTTGCAGTTTGGCGTCCAGAGCAATGAGCCCGAGACGCCATCGAGGCACGACGCAAAGGTTTGTTGGCTGTTGCCAATTTCTTTATTTTCATACGCGTTGTGGCTTGACTGATAGTCTTCGGTTGCTCGTAGGACGCGTTCTTGGATCTGCGGATCGACATGTGCGGCCGAGCGCTATCGTCAGCTGCGCGACTCCGAGCCCACACCAATGCCACCATTAACAACAGCAAAGCCGCTCTGCGCTCACCATCTGTGAAAGCTGCGTACATCGAGAAGGCCAAAGCAGCAGAAGCTACCGCTTCGTCACTGCAACCTGGAGTTCTCCCACCATCGAACCTTCATAGTGCACTAAGGTACAGATTTTGCTATACAAGTGACGACACCTGAGTGAGTAGCGACCAATTTCTTGACTTTGTATGGCTCTTCACCTTGTGGCACACTCAGGCGCTGCCAGTCCGCGTCGACGATCCGCAAGAAGCTCCTAAACGCGGTAGAGCAGAGCAGTGCGCAGATGACAAATGAACAGCTCGCTGTACTCCGCAGCCTCGCAGCCTCTGCTGCGACAAAGCCGACGCCAAAGTTTCTGCTGAGTCGCCAGCTCGCGTCCGATGGAGTCTCTGCAGCGTACACATCAAATAGTTTACTAGCGAACAGCTCTGGAGGGTATCGCCCATCGAGCGCTGCAAGCACATCGCTGCAACAACAGCATTTACCGCCTCACCATGCGCAAAAGAACCGGGGTCAGGATCCCTTTGCAGCGTCCACGCCACCATCAAAGACCAAGAGTGCAGACCCAGCGACTTGTGCTGCTCAGCAAAGGGCAGCATCAGGTATTAAAACTGTCGGGGGTTTCAAGTCCTCCACCGTGCAACTGGAGGTTGAGCTCGTCGAGCGCCTGAACGAGATCGAGCGGTCCAAGGTTTGGAAATTGTGGCTTCTGGGTCTGTTGAGTACACCTTGTGCTGACCTCGCCTTCTTTGACAGCTCAACGAGAAAGCGGCGTGTCGATTCCGGGCGTGTCAGAGAGCGCTCGATGTTGTTATCCATCGAGACGAGGTGCGTTGAACTCAACAGTACTTACGTGGCCACGTATTGCATCCTTGAGACTGACTTTGGCTCATTCTTCTCTTGATGTTGACTGAGGAACAGCAATTTGGTCGAGTGCTGACCAAGATCCGCGACGAAGTCAGCTTGTACGTTGATACTCTGAGCAAAAGCACGAGCTCAGCAAACCAGAATCCCCACTGCGCGTGTGGGAAAACCAAGCCTCCGAGCAGCAACCAAAGCAGCAGCGACCTGGACTTTGGTGAGCGAAGCTTTATCCAATTCGAATCGGCGATTCGAGGTCAGCTGACAATTTTTCTCTCTCTCTGTGGCTTCTGATTTGCAGAGAACGCGCTGTTTCGACAGGAGAACCTATCACTGAAGAAGAATTGCGCAGCGCTACAGCGAGAGATCCAAGTGCTTCAGCGCTCGCTCATGTTTGCGACTCAAGTAAGTGAGAAACAGTCGACAACAACAGCCGAAGTCCCACCATTTTCTCCGGAATTCGACGAGCAGGGGTTCGAAGACGACGGTAGGTTCCTCACATTCGAGCCTTCACTGTCTTTCAACTGCATGAATGCTAACTTGACTCGTTCGCTGCGGTTGGTTGTACACGTAGACGACTTGAGCGAGATCCAGTTGCTGCCTGACACCGAGTGCCACCAGTCTCTGCATCGCCCACCTAACATCCCGGAGCTCAACCTCTCAGCGCTCTCGCCATATTGTGAAGAGGTGATCCCCTATGAACAGCTCGCACGCATGCTTCGTACCTTGTAGACGACGTGGATGGCTTACAACTCTGTTTCTGGCGTGCTCTCTAGGCGGACGAGGACGACGACGACCTGGACGACGAGTTTTAAATAATAGATATACATTTGAGAGTTACCTGCGTGTGTTTTGCCTCCTGTCGTCTTTGTCTGACCTGTCTGGGTTTTCTGTTGTTGCTTCACTTGAGCATGGTAACGAGGCTTCCTTGCTCTGCCTTGGCTCTTGTTCATTTTGTGAGATTGTCGAATGTTGACTATCGCCCCACTCCGTTCCGCTCGCGCTCCAGGAACGCCTGCATGACCCCCTTGAAGAGCTCCTGCTGCTGCCGCTGCTGGAGAAGCGTCTCTCTCGTGAGAAGTTGCATTTGCTCGAGCGTTGAGCAGATCCGCAGCATCGTGTAGATGAACAGCAGCACGCAGCATAGGCTCGCAACTTGAAGCGCAAACTTGGGCGTGATGGGCTCTAGTGCCGTCGTTCTTCCAGCAGCTGAATCTGTAGCAACCACATGCGCGCCAGTTGACGGTACTGCAGAGTTGGTTCCAGCGACCTGAACGGTCTTCTGGGCTGCACCCTTCTCCTCCGATGCAGTGCCGTTGGGTGTGGTGTCCGTCGAATCTGGTGCTTTTGAAGACGCCACTCCAGAATTCTGATGCCTCGATGTCTTGAGTGCTGCAGCAAGCCACGACTTTGCGCTTTCCTTTCCTTCAGACACTGCGGCACTCTCAATCTGGGGAACAACATCAATACAGTTATTAAGGAACCGTTTCCGAACAAGACAAGATACGCAAAAGCACTCGTACCTGTTTCTTCAGCCAAGTGCTCTTGAGCCAATGGATTCGGATCCCAACTTGCACGCGGCACTCGCCGTCATTCTTCGTCGCGCTGAAGACCCAACGGTTCTCGGCACGAAAGTAGTCGCAGTATGGGACATCCGTCACAGTCGAGCTGCTGCTCACGATCAGCCGGATGCGTGGCTCCAGCTTGTATCGCTGCTCTTGCGTGGTCGGGATGGTGCTAGGTCCGACCATGTACTTCTTGTTGTGCACGAAGAAAACGCGGCGCGAACCATCAAATGTCTCTGGGGTAGAGAGTGCTGTGACGGTCACGGGAGTCTTGTTCCAGTCTGCTATGCTGATGTTGGTCTCCCCACCGTCTTTCATGAACTGGTGAAGAAACGCGGTGGATTCAACCCACAGCGTTGAGAATGCAAAGTCCACACTGAAACATAGCAACAATAGCAGAGAAACAACGTCAGCAACAAATAACAATTCATAATGTAGCACCACGGACAGACTCACCTGACTGGGATGGCTTCGTCGAGAATAATATCGTATTCGCCTAGCATTGGATCCTTTTCTGGGATCCGTGGAACCTCCACAATAGCTGGCGGCGAGGCTTTCACAGCCGATATCGACGAAATCTCCGACGCACTATCGCTGCTGATAGTTGAATCAACTGCTGCTGAACTCGATGGATGCGTCGGCTTTGGAGCCACAGATGCCATCGAGACCGGACTGCTCTTCTCACTCGATGATTCCATGGTTGAGTCTGCTCCTGCTGGTGGGGATGGTGAATCTACAATGACACCGTCATCCCCGCTTTCCTCAATCGCTTCTTTTCCTGTGAGCAGTGCAACAGTTCCTTTCTTGATTGCCTGGAGCTGCTGCAGACACTGGAAACACTCGTCCCTATAAATACAAAGTGGACATATCTCAGCATGAGCTGTTCGGCATAATCATGCAAAACGATGTGATGCCCATGAGATCAAGTCACATCTTGAGTTCATCGAACTCACCGAAAGACAAACGACGCAAAGAACACCCTCTCGCCGCGTACGCTCAACTGCTCAATACGGTGATAAATGTGAAACGACTGGCTAGTAGATGCAACACAAACAAGCAACACAAGAAAAACGAACCTCAATCGCATTGGGGACGATCAGCGCCGTGTTCTTCTTCTCAAGGTGCGTGATGTCCAAGTAAGAGGTCACCTGAATCAGACAATTTTTACAACTCCTGTGTTAGAACTCACAAGCATACCTCAGTTCAAAATGAAAACGACGTAATAAGCTTACGTAGGTGGTATCTCTCCATCCCGTGAAGCAAATGTGGTCTCGCGTCAAATAGAGACGACCGTGGTACGGGAAATTGGACAGGTAGAGTGCGCATGAGTAGCTCTCCACCACTTGCTCCGGACTATCCAGCTACAAAAGGCAACACCAAAGGAGTCGGTTGGTATCAGATTCCTCCATATCGAAAGTTAAAGACCACAACACGTCGCTCACCTGAAATTTCTTTTGGAAATCCGACATCGCAAGTGGCTGCACGTCGTTCTCAGTGTCGCTGGACTCAGCAGTCGACATCGTTTCACCCGCAGTTGCTCGGTCAAGACTCGAGTTGCTTTCTGGGTCATCTCCATTCGCTTCATTAGCTCCGCTCGTGGACGTGATCACCTCCAGATCGAGTGCCAGGTCTCGCTTCTTCATCGTTTTGGGTGGCGATCCGGAATGCTCCGACGCCTTGGGACTTTGTCGTTGTTTTCGATCTTCAGCGGCCGTGGAAGGAGGAGAACTCATCTTTGCTCGGTAGTACTCGCTGAGCGCATCCTTCAAGATATCGTTGTTGTGATACGTTGGCACGATGCGCTTGCTTCTTTGGGAGGGCTTGCGGTGACACTGGATAAACTCGATGACGTCGCTGCTCGGATTGATTTTCTCCATGATCAAATTCGCTCTGAGAGCGACAGCGAGAGCTCCCGTGAGCATGTGCTCGTAGGCTTTCGCGAATGCCAGCAGCGAACTCTTCTTGATCTGAAGGCGGTACTTCTCGTTCTTCATATACACCGATACAAACACCTCGATGTCCTACAGTCGCAAGAAAACAAACACCGTTGATCAGAGCAAGCCCTAACAACATTTTTTTGCCAGCCGCCAGCAAAATATTCCGTGACTAACCTGTATGTACGTGTTGAACTTCTGCTTCAGACTCGCATCGCTCTCGGCAACTCGGTGCTGGAGTTCACGCATCTCCTCTGCCAGATGGCGCAGTTTCGACTCGACGCGCCGATCATGGATGAAGCTGCTGTACTGCTGCAGCAGAGCCGCAGCCTGGTCAACATTTATCGTCGACTGATTAAAACCGATCCCTCCTGCGACATCGTGCACGGAGGAGAAGACCACAATGAAATCGCGCGCCTTGGATTCAAGCTTCTGGTGGAGCTTCGAGTGTCCGTGGCATTCATTGGACAATGATGCTTGCGATTTTGCAAAATTGTCCTGGGTCGCGTTGCGCGCGTTCTCGTATTGTTGCTTCATGGTCGACAAACTCAATGTCACCGGCTCAGATAGCAACGATCGGAACTCCTGTTTAGATACACAGTAGTGGTAGTTAGAACACCATTACTCAAAGTCCGCGCAGCTGTGGCGGACAAAGCGTACCTGATGGACGTTCATGAGGAGCTGGACTTGGTCTCTGGCGACCTGCCACCCTGCTTTCATTGACGTGCCTTCGTCAACCATGTAGGATCCTGTCTGCTGCGACGTTGTCGAGGTGCCAAAGAGGTCTGAACTGGGATTTGCAGATCCGTTTTCGTGGATTCGCAGCTGCTTGTAAAATGACTGCAGCACGTTGTCCTCCGCTGCAATCAGGTCAACAAACGTGCTGGACACGACTCGCACCATGTAGTTCCCCTGATCGGATAGAGACTGGATGTGGACCATTCGCTTGTAGAAAGTGTTGTTCGCGAGATCAAACTCGTTGCCGTCGCTTCCTTCCATCTCGACGAGCTTCTTGAACGCATCTTCAATGTCCGCTACAAAGCACAATGTCATGTTAAGGTTTCTCTCTTTAGAGCATTCGCAGCACAAATATCACAGACACATACCAATTTCGTTGATCGAGATAACGCTTTCCTTCAACCGCTTCAGCAGATCAACAGAGTGCTGGTACGTCTTAATGAACGCTTCTTGCTGGCGGAGAAGCAAATCCTTGAGGTACTCGATGCGCTGCTCTTCCGTGAGCTGGAACGCGTGCAGGTTCTCTTTGATCTCGCGCTCGTAGATCAGCCGCTGTGCATTCATGAAATCCACGGTCTGGATGTAGTGCTTCTCCGCCGAGATCACGTCTTCGAGGCAGCTGTCGATCTTGCTCCGCTGGCGCTCGATGGAGCTCTTGCCAAAGGACGATGTCGTATCCCACATCTTCGTCAGCAGCTGGCCCGCGCCAGCAGTGAGCTTCTCCGCAAGCTCGCGTGCATTGTCGTCGCTGCTGCCGTCAAAGGAAAATGAAGAAGGCGCTGATGTTGTTGCAACACTGTCGAACGAGTCGGCCTTGACGCGGAGAGTCGAGGTGACGTCGGCGGCGTCAGTGCACTTGCGATCGTACTTCTCCTTGGCCTTGTGCATCGACGCGACCATGTGGTGCTGCGCATTCCTCACTTTCGTACCCTCTATAAACACATAAAGGAAAGATGACAATCAACAAACGAACCCTCTGGAATCTGTTGCGAAAGCCGTTCAATATTGAACAAACCTATGATCAGCCGCTGGACTTGGATCTCCTGCTGTGAGGCGAACGCCTTCACTGCCGTCACCATGGACGACTGCATCTTGGAGGCAAACGCCGCGCGCTCAAGCGCCGCCTTCTCGAGCGTGTCTTGCACGATCGACCACGACCGAGAGAGCTGCGGAGCCCAATCGTCTGCTTTCGCGTTCCTAGTGGTAGAAATGTCACAAAGTCAGTGTGTGCATTCCACCCGCCACATAACCAACACATAGCGCATAGAGTTTTCTTACTGGGCGACTTTGAGCAGCGCCTTTGAATACGCGGTCTCCATGTTGGCGCGCTCCTGCACGAACGCTGCGACCACGTGGCAGGTCTGGACACCGCTCTTCGCCTTCTGACACACCTCTGCGAACGACTGCAGCAGGTCGGTCGAGTACCTCGCAGAGTTTGCTTCTTCAGGTGCCGTTGCATCGTTTTCCTCGCTGTTGAGCGCCGTTGGCACAGACATTGGCGCCATGGCGGCGTCTTCTGCCGTTCTAAATACGACCACACTTGGTGGCGTGACGCCACCGCTGCTGTTGGGCGCGGCGCCAGTTTCCGGCAGCTCGCTGTCGCCGCTCGTGCGTTGCAATTCGCTCGCCATCAACTTCACATCTATACAGGAAAATACCGTAAATCAGTCTGGTTGGCGGTGAATATGTAGCCAGACACAGACAGACGCACCTCTTCTGTTAGTGGCCTCGCCCGCAGAGGGTGAGTCGGTGGTTGTGGCGGGCGTGACGCTCTTGCCGCTGATGCGACGCATCATGACGCCAGATGGGAGGGAGTCGATCTGTCTGTCGACTGAGAGAGCTTCCTGTTGACTGCCCCAAAGACGTCTCACCCGTCGCCTCCTGTGTGTGATTTCCGCAACGTTCAATGTGCAACCCTTGATCAGAAACGATTGCTTCTTGGAGTCAATTTCGTTGTGCTCACAAATATTCCAATTACATACTGGAATTAAAATGTAAGCTTCAAATTAAGGATTATTTAAGCAATTTTTAGAATACTGTCGATTGAGCTTTATGGTGTATTATATAAAGTTTATTTGTTCATATGTTGAGTCATATGTTTTTCTGAAAAGGCTGAATAAAATTGCCAGATCTCTATATTTTCAAAACATCAAATGTATACTATACAAACATTATGCATAAAGAAGAGTCGTTTGTAACTCTCTTCCCTGTTACAAACGCGTGTTTGAAAACTCAAATAACCAACGTTAAATAACGTGTGATGGTTCTCCACCAGTCATTGGCGAGTCGAGCGGCGCTGGCCGCGCGTGATGTCCGCGCGGCCATCGAGCCGCCAGCCGCATTCAAAGCTGAGTTCCGTTGCCCGCCGTCGAGTGTTGCAGCTTAAACCGATTCAGTGTCTATTCAACCATCCAGTTTGAAACCATGTCTTTCGCCGACCTGTCCGCTACCCAGAAGGAAGAGCTTGTCACCTCGCTCGCCGTCCTCGCCCTCTACGATGCGGAGGTCGCCGTGACCGCCGAGAACATCTCGGCCGCCATCAGCGCCTCGGGCAACGACGTCTCGGCCTACGTGCCGAAGCTCTTCGCCGAACTCATCGGCCGTGGCCTCAAGATCGACAAGTTCCTCGCTGGTCCATCGTCGGGTACGTCTTTATAACCAAACAAACGCGCGTGGTGATGGCGCTACGCATGCAGTAGCGAATGCAAGCGCATTCATTGTGACGCGAGCAGTGCTGCTGTGCGCACATACATGCGGCATCGCCATGCTGCGAATACATACGCATCGTACGCTAATGATGGAGCACTGTCTAACGTTTCTATGCATTTGGCTTTGCTTTTGTTGGTCTTATAGGTGGCTCTGCGCCTGCTGCCGCCGCCGCTGGTGGCGCTGCTGCGGCCGCCCCGGTTGAGGAGGAAGAGGAGGAGGAGGCCGACCTCGGTGGTGCCGCCACGGACATGTTCGGCGGCGGTGCCGACTACTAAGCTCGTCGCTGCTTGCTTTTTAGTGCGTGAAGGCTGACGAGCGCGCACGACTACACACACAGGACAGTAATGATGACCGACTATGTGAGAAATGCGCATCTGGAGGCCGTCAAAAGAACCGACGATCCCAACTTTGTCACTTCGCTCAGCGTGGCGCCTTCTCTTCTTCCTGTTGCAGGGCGAGCCATGTAGGTCTACTTTAGTTTATTGACTTCCCGGGCGACTGAGAGAGAGAGTGAGCTGTAACGAGCGAATAAAAGATGGCTTCACTGGAGGTTAGAGAAACAAAAAGCTGTTGATCCTGCCGTCGATTGGATGTCGTTGTACTGAAGGCCGCTCACCGTCCAGTCCAGCCGTGACCAGCCCAGCCAAGCAGCGAATAGGCCCAAGCCAGTCAAGCTCTACCTGTGCAAGACGCGCAGCCGCGGGTCGTGGTGCAGCCGCTGGTCCATCTCAGCGTACTTCTGCAGCGCGGTCTCCTCGTGGCTCGCGAGCCGCTGCTCGAGGATTTGGATGCGGAACATGGTCTCGCTGCAGAAGCGCTCGAACTCCTCGTCCGTGCCCTGGTCGTGCTCGCGCTGGCTGCGCTGGAACGCGGCCTGGCGCTTGGCCAGCAGACTGTTTTCCTTGTCGAGCCGCGCCTGGATGATGTTGGCGCGCTCGAGCAGCCGCTCCTTGAGGTTGCGCAGACACATTTCGCGCACGGCCTGCGCATCGTCCTTGGAGAGATTCTCGCTGTTCGCGTGCAGGCTCTGCAGGAACGGCGTGAGGTAGTCGATATCGTTCTTTGGCTGGCCAAGGCAGAAAGCAAATGGGTACACAAGACACGTGAGATCGATCACCATGACAAGCCCACACAACCAAGAAATCCATAGGAAGACGGCCACGTACATCCTTGCCGTGGTCCTTGGCGTCGTCCTTCTTGCTGGCCTTGGCCTCGTCCTCGTTGGCGTCGAAGAAGCTCGTCTCGAGCACGATCGCCATCTCCTCGCGCTTGCGCAGCTTGAGGATGTCCTGCGTCTCGATCTCGGTGTGGCGCACGGCGTTGTAGCAGTCCTTCTCCATCTGCAGCGACGCGCGCAGCTCGTCGTCGAGGACCGAGAGCTTGGGTTTCACGGCGTTCGGGTCCGCCATCACCACTTCCACGGGCGTGTTCAGCACCTTGAAGTACACGCGTGAACCGGCCGTGATCTTGCCCGTAGCGTAGTGGAAGTTGACGCGGATGTTGCCTTCCTGTACGTTGTACGTCTTCTTGCGGGCGTCGTCGTCGGCCGCCAGTGCTGAATTCCGAGCGAACTTCTCCTTCATCTTCTTGATCGCGAGCTCGCCCGTGGGCCCACCGGGGAGCACGTACGGGTTCTTCGAGTCCACCTCGTCCTTCTCGGTCGTGAGCGTGACCGAGCGGAAGATGAGGGAGTCGTCGCGGCCGTCAAAGTGCTCCATCGTGCGCTTCTGGATGAACTCCTCGCGCTTCATGAGGCCGTCCATGCGCGCGCTCGTGTAGAAATGGAACTCGCGCCGGTAGCCGATCCACTCGATGCGCGCCTTGAGCGCCTCGGGCAGCCGGCCGGGGGCAAAGTGCTCCTCGAACTTGCTCTCGAGCGGGAATCGGAGTCGGGACTCGAGCTTGTCTTTGCGGTTCTTGAAAAACTCACGGATCTCTATCGGCAACGTGCACGCGTTGTCCCGGTAGAGCGTCACACGCGTGACGACCCCCTGGTCGTGGGTGTTCTCAGCAAACTCCTCGAGCTTGGCGCGCCGGAAGAGCGTCACGCGCTGCGCGTCCGTCACGAAGCGCTTCTTGTAGGCCGCACGGTCGACGTGGAGCTTGGCGACCCAGGACGGCGGCACGTCCAGGATCAAGTCCTCGTCGTCGTCGTCGTGCTGGTTGTCGCCGTCCACACCACCTGAAGCCCCAGTTGGACCAGCAGAAGTCGAAGAGGCGACTGAGTGCAGTGACTTGAGGTCGTCGCCGAGGTCCATGCCGCCCTTCGAGTCGAGACCGTCACCGCCGTCGCCCTTGGCATTCTTGCGCTCCGAGGCCGAGAGGAAGACGTACTCCCAGTCGGTCGGGTTTGCCAGGTCGAAGAGCGTCGTGTACACCGGTTGGCTCGTCTGCATGTTGACAAAGTAGTTATCGTGGTTCCAGACGCTCTCAATGGATGAGTAAGGCGACTCGCGCAGCGAGTAGACGCGGCCCGTGCTCGGCTCGATGAAGAAATGGTCGGTCACGTCCCGTTTGCCGGCACGCACGAGCACCCACGCGTGCACGCGCCTGCCCTCGAGCGGGTCGTCCTCCTCCTCATCGTCGTCGTAGAGCACGTCCAGCTGGTGCTTGCGCTGGTGCTTGAGCTCACTGCCAGTGCTGCTGTTGTTGTTGCCCTGCTGCTCTTGCTCTTTCTGCATCTCCAAGTATTTGCTCGTGAACGTCGACCGGCTCGCCAGTTTCCCCTCTGAAGATAACGCGACTGCTCTGGTCGACTTGCTATCAGCTGCGCCACTGTCATAGAGCGACGAAGACGAAGAAGAGGTATGCCCGCTTGTTGTCGCTGGGATCTCTCCAGCTCCGCTCTGCTGCTGAGTCGAATCTCTTGCTTCGCGCGTCTGTTTCTTTGGTTGCTCCTCGACGGAGAGCAGCGTGGGTAAAGGCGTCTTGCTCTGGTCTAAGAGACAGATCCAGCGCGGCGCGACCCCATGCACCACGTACGCGTCGTAGCCCGCGCCAAGGAGGAACGAAACGAGCAGCACGGCAAAGTCAAAGCTATCGCCCGCGCGCCATTTCAAAGTAAACGTCGGCGACGGCAGAACGCGTGGCGGTGCGACGGGGTCGGCGAGCGGCTCGTACTCGATCACACCAGCAAGAAAGCGCGCGAGCGACTGGTGGTCGTACAGGTCGCGGTACGGCAGCAACGTCGGCCGGATCGTCGTACATACAAACTTGGGCGTGCCCTTCTCATTGGGCGGGAAGAGGTACAGTGCGCGCCGCTTGGCACCAAAGAGCTGCTCGAACTGCTTCTGGAAGCCTGCGACGTACTCGAGACAGAGCAGCTCCTTGGTGCAGTTGAACACGTAGGACGGGAGATTCGGAGATGCCACCGTGTCGTCCTCGAGCCGGCGCTGCTTGGTGCTCACGACGCCCGCAACTGTGAACTGGCGCGCCGCGAGCGCGATCTCCTCGTCCGAGCGCTGGAAGATCTCCTGGCGCTCCTCAAAGTCGGTCTCGGCCTGGTTGTCGCCGTCATCCTTGGGTTCGGCGCGCATCTCCTGTACCATCGTTCACGCCAACGCAGCCGGACAGCCAACGAGCAGCGTTCGAGCCAAGGTTAATCAATGAGCTCACGCTGCAAAAAGAGAAACTGCTGCTGAGCGCACGAAGAGTCGCCTGCTGTGACTGAAGCGGGGTGCGCGAATGTGGCGCGTCGCGCGCACCACCCTTGGATACTTCGCTGAATATGGCTTTGCCCGTTTAGTAGGCGGCATCGCTGTCCTGGGCATCCGTGGCATGCGCACGCATCGCGCATTCGCATGGCGACTCTGGTTATCGCATTGACTTGTAGCCATCTGACGGAAAGATTTCCGCAAAATCTATCCAAGTCACTATGTCGAGGGAGTGAAATTGCGTCATTATGTCACTCGAACGAGGTTCAACTTGCGAGGGAAGAGGCGCGAAACGACGCGCCCGCCCGCATTATCGCTCGCAACGGTGCGACCACGGAAGGGACCGAGCAGAAGGTGATGATGAAGGCCGTCGGCAGCAGTGATGACGGGACGCCGGACGACTCGTACGACCTCCGCATGGACAGCAAGGCACGCTCGCCCAAGAAGAGTCCCGTGCGCATCGCGCGGCTCAAGATGCTCCAGTCCGCGATCAACACGCGCAACTGTGACGTGCGCGACTACAGCGGCGGTGACGGCAATATAGGGCTCAAGACCACTCCACGCGCGACACAGGCGCCCAATGAGTTCCTGTTGGATGCACAGAGCGACATGCTCGCGATGATGGGACCGTTTGGCGGGCTCACGGGACCTCAGCAGTATGGAGAACCACCGCGTAAGCAGCGCAGGCTACACGCTGCCGGCAGTGGTAGTAGCGTTAGTGGTGACAGCGCGTCTGCTGCGAGTAGCATTGTCGAAGACCGCGGCTACTACAAGCTCAGCGACCGCATTGGCGCGTACTACACGCCATCGGCACGCGCACTGACAATCGAGGAGATCTCGAGCTTCACGAGGAACGCCATCCATGCGCGAGCAAACCTTTCCACCTCTCCACTACGCTCTCCATCGAGCAAGGGTATCGCAGTGTGTCCAGCACTAGAAAGAGCTGCTACTGGTGTTGGGAATGCCGAATTACGAGCTCAGAGTGCATTGGGAGCAGCATCATCTCACTGGGAAAGCTCGGCAGCACTGTACGACACATCACCAGTCAAGAACCAGCTGCAGCAACCAGAGTTGAGTGTGTTTGTTGATGGCTCAAGGACGTTTGCGCGTCACGTCGAGAGCAGTCCGGGGTTGTTCCGCGTCCCGTCGCCGACTAAACCACTCGCCAAGCAGAAGACAGTATCAACGTCTCCCGTGAGGGGCAGGGGCCACTTTACGTCCGACATTGAGCCAAACGAGTCCTCATCAAAGCCACCGGGAAGCTTCCATTCTGGAGCACCAGCACGAGGGATCCCGCCGTCGCAGCACGCTGTGCTACTTGATCCTCTCGAGGCCTCACCACGGACCTTTGAGCGCGAGAAGCGACGCTACATCAGCACCATGGAGGCGTACTGGCGGCAAGTGGACGGGTACGTCTTGCGAGCGAGAGCGCTACCCATGGCGTCCGAGCGACCGCACCGGATCCTGAGAAAGCTGCAGATCCCACCGCCATTTGGCCTGGATAAGTGCGGGATGCAGGTGTTCGACGACCACTGTGAGACGATGATCGCCGAAATTTTCCAAGAAGTGTACACGGACTACTACGAGACCATGGCGCGCTCAATGCTCTCGTACGATCTCCTGGACGACAACACGTGTTTGCGCATGAACATCTACCCGCCGTTCCTGCACGCCGAGCAGAAATGGTGGATTAATGAGTTCTACAGGTCGACCGACTGGCGCATTTTGCGTCTCACGGGCATCGACGACGGACGCGTTCGACTGGCAAGGGAGCTCACTGCGCAGAAGTTGTTTGCGATCAACCCTGTAGCATTTGCGCTCCAGGAACAGTGGCTCCTGGAAGCCCCACCATCCGAGTGGGATATCGCTCCCGGTGGGAACGACGCGGTCCATATCACGTTTGCCAGTATCCTGTTCATCGACCTTGCGAGCCCAAGTTTCAAAGCTGCGCTTCCACGGACAGTTAACCATTTTGTGGACGCAGTGTCGAGACGGGCGGAGCTGGTCAAGGACTGTTTAAAGACTTGCTGGGTCGCAGCAGCTGCGAAACGCGTGGACGAGTGTGCTGGACATCTTCAATCTGGCTCTTCATCGCGAATTTCAGGCGCCAGCACCCAACAAGGCTCGTCAAACAAGAACGCTGCTTCTCGAACGTCGCCAAAGAAACAAAAAAATAATGACCCTGGACAGCAGCTTCTACAAGGAAGGTTCGAATTTGAAGGACTCACGCATGACACCCAGCAACACTCGACGAGCCATTCATCATCCAGTGAGCTGGGGTTCTCGACCGACGATCACGAACTGAACAAGTACCGAAGCTTCATCGGAGTGCTGAACGCTGCGTCTGTGCTCATGGCGCGTAACCTGCGCGAGACGGTCGAGAAATCCATTGACGAATTCGTGCACTTCTTTCAGCGCTTCTCGAGTCCGAATTTTCATGGCGAGGCTGCTCTGCTGCTGTCCGTAGACTACATCCTCCAGGGTGAAAATGGCGGCCGCATCGACTCCCTCGGTGGCCAAGACGTGTTCTTCATTGACCCATCGGCGAGTGCGCTACGCGAGAAGATAACGAGCTGCGTCAACCTGATTGTCGAGGCGTCTCACAGTTTCCCGCGAATCGATGCGCAGACCAAGATCCCACTGCGGTTTCGCAGTTCGGCGTCGCTGGGACCGAGCAGCATGATGCTCAACGACAATTTCGTGAAAAGTGCAAAGACGAGTCTCTCAGACGTGCTAGTCGACCACATGCAGGAGCCAACAGAAATCCTTACGCTCTTCCAGCCGTTTTCGTACCTCATCAACGGCGAGTACGACGCCAAGATCAAGTCACTGCTGGAACCCAACCAAGACGTCACCTTAGCTACATCATCAGGTGGAAGTAATCCAACAGCAGCACCCACTTGCTACGAAATCCTTGGTTCGTTCGGAAGTGAACTGAACGATCTGAAGAGCGTGGAGGAGCGCGTGGTGGCGTTCATCAGCGACAAGTACAATTTCAAGCTCTTCGCGGTCTCCTGCGCCGAGGTCAAGGTCAAGCTGATCGCGAAGATCAAGGCGTATGCCACAAAGATCCTGACGAAAGTGTCGGCAGACAACACCAAGCAGATGGGTACAATGATCGTCGAGTACGAGCAAATCGTCGCGAAATTGACTGCAGAACCCCTCGATTCGTTCGAACTGAAGGCGCTGGATGCGTTCTACCTCTCGAGCATCCAGCTGATCGACTCGCTCAACATGAAGCTCTACGAGGATGTCTGTAGCCGGATCCAGTTCCTTAAGGAGCACGATTTCCAGATGTCCCGCGAGGAGATCCAGCTATTCTTCAATACGTTTCGATGGCCCGAGAACGTCAAAGGTTTCCAGCGGAAGAGCATGGAGCTCCAAACAAAGCGTCAGCACGAACTCGAGCTCATCGTCGACGGCCGCCAGGAGCAGCTAATGAGCCAGTGCTCGTCGCTACAACGACGCATTGAAAAGATGCGCGACTATGCTAACCTCGCTGATTCCGGAAGCATCTTGAAGCGTATTGAAGCGGCGAGAAAGTCGCTTGAAGATGCAGAGACTGAAGCTGAGGCGATTAAGGAGCAAGAAACCATGCTCGGCATGAACATCACCAACAACCAGACGATGCTGACCGAGTTGTACGACATGCTCGGCCCCATCGAGCGCCTGTGGACCACGATCGCCCAGGCCATGGAGAAGGTGACGTTCAGCCGCGAAGCGCCCCTCGCCTCTGTGAATGGTGAAGAGACTGAGCGCGATTGCGATCAGTTCCGACGAACGATTGTCAAGATCATCAAGGAGTGTGAGAAGAACATGGACGTCTACGCGGTCGCGATCACAATGGCACAGGAAGTGAAAAAGACACTCGACGAGATGCTCGACAGCTACGTGCCGCTAATGATGTTGCTCTGCAGCCCTGGTATTCGCCAGCGCCATTGGGAGGATATTGAGAAGATCACGGGCATTGAAGTGCAAGTTCATGAGGGATCCAACATCAACCAGATGATCAACCTGGGGCTGCATCGCTTCACAGCTGCTATCGAAGAGACCTGCGTGAGCGCGTCCAAGGAGTACTCGCTCGAGAAGGCGCTCGACAAGATGGAACTGGAGTGGCAGGGCGTCAAGTTTGGCACCAAGGAGTACCGATCGACTGGGACCTCGATCTTGTGTGGCACCGATGAGATCCAGATGATCATTGACGACCAGATCGTGAAGACTCAGTCCATGCGCGGCAGTCGGTACAACAAGCCGTACTTTGAGCGCATCACCAAGTGGGAGAAGATGCTCATCAGCATCCAGGATATCATGGACAACTGGATCAAAGTGCAGGCCACGTGGTTGTATCTCGAGCCGATTTTCAGCTCGGACGACATCATGCGGCAAATGCCGACTGAGGGTGCGCTGTTCAGGAAAGTCGATGCGAACTGGAGACGCAATATGCAGGAGACCGTGGCCAACCCCGCGGTCCTAAAGGTTGCAGAGCGCGACGACCTGCTCCCGAGTCTACAGCAGTCGAACCAGGACCTCGAGACGATCCAGAAGGGACTGAACGACTACCTGGAGACCAAGCGACTCTATTTTCCACGATTCTTCTTTCTATCGAACGACGAGCTGCTCGAAATCCTCGCTGAGACAAAGGATCCACTGCGAGTGCAACCGCATCTCAAGAAGGCCTTCGATGGCATCTCTCAGCTGGAGTTCCAAGATAACCTTGATATCACGGCAATGCTGAGTCCTGAAAACGAGAAAGTGCCGTTCCCGTACGAGAAGATTGAACAGAACCTCATCAACCCGAACAGTTCTGGTGGAAATGTCGAAGTTTGGCTCGAAGAAGTCGAGACAGCGATGCGAAAGAGTGTCGCGTACCACTTGGATGAGTCGATCGTAGATTACCCGACGAAGGACCGACTGATGTGGGTCCAGCAATGGCCGGGCCAAGTCGTGCTCGCAGTGAATCAGACCATGTGGACGCAGCAGACTGAGACGGCGCTCAGCAGTGAGGAGGGACCGCAGGCGCTGGTCGACCATCTACAGATGTTGCGGTCCGAGCTGCTGCGAACCGTTGAACTGGTCCGTGGTGAGCTGCCAAAGCTGATCCGTATCACACTTGGTGCTCTTGTCGTCATGGATGTGCACAATCGAGACACGATAGCTGAGCTCGTCGAGCTGAAAATCACAGATAAGATGGACTTTGATTGGCTCGCGCAGCTGCGTTACTACTGGATCCAGGGCAGCGTGTCGGCGAAAACGGGCAAGCCACACACGCTTGAGTGCCGCATGATCAACACGCTCGCACTGTACGCGTTCGAGTACCTCGGCAACAGCATGCGGCTGGTGATCACGCCTCTGACAGATCGCTGTTATCGCACGCTCATGGGCGCGATCCACCTGAACCTCGGCGGAGCTCCGGAGGGCCCAGCTGGAACAGGGAAGACTGAGGTAAACGCCCACGCCCGTATCGCCGACTGTCTGCTATTTTTTTTACATATTAACTCGCTGTCTCTTATATAGACGACCAAGGATCTGGCAAAGGCAGTTGCGATCCAGTGTGTGGTGACCAACTGCTCCGATGGACTCGACTACCTGGCGATGGGCAAGTTCTTCAAGGGACTCGCGAGTTCGGGGGCATGGGCGTGCTTTGACGAGTTCAACCGTATCCAACTGGAAGTGCTCTCTGTGATCGCGCAGCAGATTCTGTGTATCCAGCTGGCGAAGGCGCAGAAAGTGGCGAGCTTCGTGTTTGAAGGCACCGACCTGCGGCTAAATCCAACGTGCTGTCCGTTCATTACGATGAACCCTGGGTATGCAGGACGCGCCGAGCTCCCCGACAACCTAAAGGTGCTCTTCCGGACAGTGGCGATGATGGTCCCCGATTACGCCATGATCGCCGAGATCATGCTCTATTCGTACGGGTACATGGATGCCGGCGCACTGTCCAAGAAGATCACGACCACGTACACACTATGCTCGGAGCAGCTCTCATCCCAGTCGCACTACGATTATGGGATGCGCGCAGTCATGGCTGTGCTTCGAGCTGCGGGAAACCTGAAGCGAGCTGAGGGCCATTTGCAGGAAGGAACACTTGTGCTGCGGTCCATCATTGACGTGAATCTGCCAAAGTTTCTGTCGCCCGATGTGCCGCTCTTTAACGGCATCGTATCGGATCTCTTCCCGGGCGTGACGATTGACCCTCCCGACCGAACGGACATGCTCAACGCGATCAACGCAGTCTGCAAGCGAATGAACCTGCAGGCCGTGCCAAACTTTATCGAAAAGGTGATTCAGATCTACGAGATGATGATCGTGCGACACGGGTTCATGATCGTGGGCATGCCGTTCTCCGGGAAGACGAGCTCGTGGCGAGTTCTCGCTGATGTGTTGGCTAGCTTGCACGAACAGTTACCGAATGACCCCAGGTACACGGAGGTCCAGGTCGCGGTGATCAACCCGAAATCCGTCACGATGGGACAACTGTACGGCCAGTTCGACGCGGTCTCGCACGAGTGGAACGACGGCGTCTTAGCGATTAACTATCGCAATTTGGCGAACAATCCGTCCCCGGACCGCAAATGGCTCATGTTTGACGGACCCGTCGACGCTGTCTGGATTGAGAATATGAACACTGTGCTGGACGACAACCGCAAGCTGTGTCTCATGAGTGGAGAGATCATCGCCATGAGTCCCGTGATGAGCATGATGTTTGAGCCGATGGACCTGCTGGTGGCGTCGCCCGCGACTGTGTCCCGTTGCGGGATGATTTACATGGAGCCCGAGCAACTCGGCTGGCTGCCTGTGCTTGACTCGTGGCTCGATTCGATCACAGTCATCGAGGACGACCCGGCCTCACCACCTGGACCAATCGAGATCAATGCCGAGCAGCGTGCGCTGATCTACTTTCTGTTCTCCTGGCTGGTAGAGCCTTGTATCGCATTCGTGCGAAAGGAGCTTGTGGAATTGTCGCCTACCGTGGATACGAACTTGGTATTGAGTCTGATTCACATCTTTGAAGCGCAGATGTGTAAGTTGTCGAGAGAGCCCGGATCCAAGAAGAAGGCGTGCATCGAGGCGTCGTTCCTGTTTTCGCTGACGTGGTCGATCGGCGAGAGCGTGAATTCTGACGGCAGGATGCGCTTCTGCGACTTTCTCCGAGCGATCATGGAGAACATCCAGGCCCTGGAGACCAAGTTCATCGTCGTGAGTCGCGCGCTCCAGGTGCGCAAGTGGAATAAGCCAGCGTTTGAAGACGGGAAGAACACGTACACGTTCACGCTGCCAGTGCCAGCGAAAGGCATTCTGCACGACTACTACTTTAACATTGAGGAGGGCAAGTGGTTCAAGTGGGAGGAGATGCTCAAGGAGTACGTGATTCAACCTAACACACCGTTCAACCAGATTGTCGTGCCCACCATCTTCACCGCCCAACTAGAGTACCTGGTCCAGCTGCTGGTCACAAACAAGCGCAAGGTCCTGGTCTGCGGGCCCACGGGGACAGGCAAATCGTGCTATATGTCATCGATCCTGAACGAAGTGCTGCCTCAGGACAAGTACTCGGTGATCATGCTCTCGTTCTCAGCCAAGACATCGGCGAATATGACCCAGAACATCATTGACGGTAAGCTCGACAAGCGCCGCAAGGGCGTCTACGGACCGCCTATGGGCAAAGACGCGATCATCTTCGTGGATGATCTCAACATGCCACTCGTCGAGACATACGGCGCCCAGCCACCCATCGAGTTGGTTCGCCAGCTCATCGATAGCGACGGGTACTACGATCTCAAGGAGATGGCCTGGCGCAAGATCGTCGACACAATCGTTCTCGCGGCCATGGGGCCTCCGGGTGGTGGTCGCAACAATGTCACACCACGATTGCTGCGCCACTTCAACTTGCTGTGCTTCTCAGAGTTCGACGACATGACGCTCACGCGCATCTTCACGACGATCTTGAACTGGTACTTTGGCAGCAGCAACTTCCTACCAGAGGTCAAGCGGCTCTCCGAGGCGGTGGTCTCCGCGACGCTCGAGCTCTACCAGCTCGCAATGCAGGCGCTGCTCCCAACGCCTAAGAAGTCGCACTACACGTTCAACCTGCGAGACTTCTCACGCATCGTCCAGGGGATCATGCTCGTCGTGCCCAGCGACCAGTTCAACGCAAACTCGCTCGTAAAGCTCTGGGTGCACGAGTCGTTGCGTGTGATTGGCGATCGGCTTGTGGACGACGAAGACCGCGAGTGGTTCAACGACACGCAGAAGAAGATCACGATCAAGCACTTCGCGACCAACTTTGACAAGGTCTTTGGCGCGTTGAAACGCGGCCGAGACGGCCCGGTGACGGCGTCCGACATGCGCAACCTGTTCTTCGGCGACTATCTGGACTCTGACGCGAGTCCGCGGCTGTACAAGGAGATTGACGTGAGGCTCGAAGGCGAGTTCGACGGTATTACGAACCTGATTCAGTGCCTGGACGGGTACCTGACCGAGTACAACAACATCAGTCGCAAGCCAATGAATTTGGTAATGTTCCTGTTTGCGATCGAGCACTTGTCTCGCACTGTACGCGTGCTGAACATGCCTGGCGGGAATGCGTTACTCGTCGGTGTCGGTGGCAGTGGGCGACAGAGTCTAACACGGTTGTCGACGTTCATTGTCGACTTTGAGATCAAGCAGATCGAGATTTCCAAGAACTACACCATGAACGAGTGGCGAGAAGACATGAAAGACGTGCTGCGGCTCGCGGGCACTGGCGCCCGGCCGCTCGTGTTCCTCTTCAGTGACACGCAAATCAAGTACGACGGCTTTGTCGAAGACATTAACAACATGCTCAACTCGGGCGAGATCCCGAATCTGTTCCCCTACGATGAACGTGTGGGGATCTGTGAAGCTGTGCGGCCGCATGTCAAGGAGAAGTTTGGTAAAGCCGTGGGCGACAACATGAACCAAACGCAGCTGTATTCGTTCTTCTTGCAGCGCGTGCGCAGCAACCTGCACATCGTGCTGGCGTGCTCCCCCATTGGTGACGCGTTCCGCGACCGGCTTCGCAAGTTCCCATCGCTCATCAACTGCTGTACGATCGATTGGTTTACCGCATGGCCGTCCGATGCATTAGTCGCTGTGGCGGAGAAATTCCTGTCGGATGTCGAAATGGACAGCGCAGACGTGCGTAAGGCGATCGTGGACACGTGCCAGTACTTCCACGTGAGCGTCATGGATCACTCGGAGCGGTTTCTGAAGCAACTGCGGCGCCAGAACTACGTCACGCCGACCTCGTACTTGGAGCTCATCGTGGCGTTCAAGAGCTTCCTCGCACGACGACGCGAGTCCGTGCAAGCGGCGCGCAATCGGTACGTCGTTGGGCTCGAAAAGATCCAATTCGCCGAGAGCAACGTGTCTGTGATGCGCAAAGAGCTCGAGGACTTGCAGCCCGTGCTCGATCAGTCCAAAAAGGACACGGACATCCTCATGGCGGAGATCCAGTCCAAGCTTCCCGCTGTGGAAGTGAAGCGAGGCGAAGTGCAGGCTGATGTTGCCGTGGCGGATGCCTCGAAGGCGCAGTGTGAACAGCAGAAAGCGAGTGTCGAGGCGGACTTGACAGAGGCGATCCCTGCGTTAGAGGAAGCGCTCAAGGCGCTGGATACAATCAAACCGTCGGAGATCAACGAAGTCAAGTTCATGGCCAACCCTCCGTCGGGTGTGAAGCTCGTGTGTGAAGGCGTGTGCCAGATGCTTGGGATCAAACCAGCGCGTATCCCAGACCCGCAGGACCCATCCAAACGAATCATGGACTACTGGGGTCCGTCTCAGAAGATGCTCAGTGACGCTGGGTTCATCACAACTTTGAAAAAATTCGACAAGGACAACATCGATCCAAAGATCATGAAAGTCGTGGTCGCCAAGTACATCTCCGATGAGAATTTCAGTCCCGAGAAAGCTGAGAAGGCCTCCAAGGCCGCTGCGGGTCTGTGTAAATGGGTTCACGCCATGGCGCTTTACGACAATGTCTCGAAAGTGGTCGCTCCGAAGCGCGAGGCCCTGAAAGAAGCCGAGATCCTGCTTGAAGTGACCCTGAAGCAACTTAATGAGAAGCTCGGACAGCTCAAAGAAGTCGAGGACGGCTTGGCAGATCTCCAGCGCCAGTTTGATTCTGCGACCAAGCAGAAGCAGAATCTAGAGTACCAAGTCGACCTCACGGGCAAGAAACTGGTTCGCGCGTCAACGTTGATTGAGAGTCTGGGTGGCGAGAAGACCCGCTGGACAGAGTTCGCAGAGGACCTCCGTATTCAGTACAGTCGGCTCACAGGCGACGTGCTCATGTCGGCGGGCGTTGTGGCGTATCTTGGTCCGTTCACGTCGGTGTATCGCCAGGAAGCAGTGAACGACTGGGTGCGACGGTGTAAACAGCTGAGTATCCCATGCAGTGACTCGCCGTCGCTCAACGGGACTCTGGGCGATGCTGTACTGATTCGCAAGTGGAATATCGATGGCCTCCCCACCGATGGGTTCTCTGTGGACAATGGCATCATCGTGTTCAACTCGCGGCGATGGCCTCTGATGATCGACCCGCAGGGACAGGCAAACAAGTGGATTCGCAACATGGAAAAAGACACCAAACTCACTGTGATCAAGCTCACGGACGGCGATTATATGCGTACATTGGAGAACTCGATCCAGTTCGGCACCCCAGTGCTGTTGGAGAACGTCGGCGAAGAGCTCGACCCTTCTCTTGAGCCTTTGCTCTTGAAACAAACGTTCAAGCAAGGTGGCGTCACGTGCATTCGTCTGGGCGACTCAACCGTCGAGTACTCGGAGAACTTCCGCTTCTACATCACGACCAAGTTCCGAAACCCGCACTACCTCCCAGAGGTGTCCGTGAAGGTGACACTGCTGAACTTTATGATCACGCCTCGTGGTCTCGAGGACCAGCTACTAGGCATCGTCGTCGCCCAGGAACGCCCAGACCTCGAAGAGCAGAAGAACAAACTGATCGTGCAAAATGCGCGCAACAGGGGCCTGCTGAAGGAGATCGAGGACAAGATCCTGCACATCTTGTCGTCGTCAGAGGGCAACATTTTGGAAGACGAGAGCGCGATCAACACGATGAACCAGAGCAAATTAGTCGCCGACGAGATCAAGAAGGAGCAAATTGTCGCTGAGAAGACCGAGCTGGAGATCGATTTCGTGCGCCAAGGGTACCAACCCGTGGCGTACTCGAGCCAGGTGCTGTTTTTCTGCATCGACCAGCTCGCGAACATCGAGCCCGTGTATCAGTACTCGCTCTCGTGGTTCATCAACTTGTTCATTGCGAGTATCCAGAATAGCGACAAGTCACCTGACCTCGCACAGCGGCTCAAGAACCTGGACTCGCACTTCACGTACTCGCTCTACCGCAACATCTGCCGCTCGCTGCTCGAGAAAGACAAGCTCATGTTCTCGTTCCTGCTCTGCATCTCGATCAAGCAGGGCAAGAACGAGATGGAGAGCGCTGAGTGGTACTTCTTGCTCACCGGTGGTGTTGCGCTGACTGAACCACCACCAAACCCAGCGAAGCTCTGGCTCAGCGACAAACAGTGGGCAGAGTTCTCGCGGCTGAGCGCCTTGCCAGCGTTCCACGGTATCATTGAGGAGTTCCTCGAGTCCGAGGACAAGTGGAAAGCGGTCTATGACAGCCCCATGGGCCATGCTCTGCCATTCCCAGGTCTCATGGGGACAGTGAGTCCGTTCAAGAGGCTACTGGGACTCAGATGCATCCGTCCAGATCTGCTCGTGGTCGGCGTGCAGCTCTTCCTCGTCGAAGAGATGGGCGAGAAATTCGTCAAGCCGCCGCAGTTCGACCTCGCACTGTGCTACTCTGACAGCAATGTGTCCTCGCCGCTCGTGTTCATCTTGTCCCCAGGCTCAGATCCGATCAGCTCGGTGCTCAAGTTTGCCGACTCCTTGCACCAAAAAGCCGAGACGATCTCGCTCGGTCAGGGTCAGGGCCCCATCGCAGAGCGCATGATCGTCAGAGCGCGAGAGGCCGGCACGTGGGTGGTGCTCCAAAACTGCCACTTGGCGCCGAGCTGGATGCCTACGATGGAGAAGATCGCAGAGGACATCAAGCCCGAGAACACGCACAACGACTTTCGCATGTGGTGCACAACGTACCCATCGAACGTCTTTCCCGCTGCAGTGCTGCAGAACGGCGTAAAGATGACGAACGAGCCGCCTCAGGGGCTGCGAGCCAACCTGTTGGGCTCGTACATGTCGGACCCGATCGGCGAGAAAGGCTTCCTCGAGTCCGTCGTCAAGGGCAAGGAGTTCCGTGTGCTGCTCTTCGCGCTCTGCTTTTTCCATGCGCTCGTGCGTGAACGAAGACAGTTTGGGCCGCTGGGCTGGAACATCCAGTACGAGTTCAACGAGTCCGACCTGAGCATCAGCATCCGCCAGCTCGCGATGTTCGTGGACGAGAACGCCGAGATCCCGCTGCGCGCTTTGAGATATTGTACGGGCGAGTGCAACTACGGAGGGCGAGTGACTGACGACAAGGACCGACGCACACTGACTTGTATCCTGTCGCGGTTCTACTGCATGGATGTGTTCGACGACAGCTACTCGTTCGACGAGAACGGGGTCTACAAGCTGCCGCAGGACGGCTCGTACGAGTCGTACCTCAAGTTCATCGAAGAGCTCCCACTGGTGGCCCCACCGGGCGTCTTTGGGCTGCACGACAATGCCACGATCACAAAGGACCAGAACCAGACGACCAAGTTGTGTGCTGACATCCTCCTCACGCAGTCCTCGGGCGGCTCGAGCGATGGCGGGAGCATGTCCCAGGAAGACATGGTCGAGTCGGTCGCGAACGACATCTTGGCCAGGCTGCCGGAGAATTTCGACATGGAGGTCGCGCAGATTCGGTACCCGGTGCAGTGGGACGAGTCCATGAACACTGTGCTGTGCCAGGAGCTCGTGCGGTTCAACAACCTGATCTCGACGATCCGGTCGAGCCTCGCGAGTCTGCGCAAGGCGCTCAAGGGGCTCGTGGTCATGTCCTCGGAGCTCGAGAACGTCTCGCAGTCGCTCTTCTATGGCAAGATTCCGGCGATGTGGGCGTCCAAGTCTTACCCGTCGCTCAAGCCGCTGGGCAGCTACGTGAACGACCTCTTCGAGCGGATCAGCTTCTTCAGCAAGTGGCTCATGGACAAGCCGCCGACGGTCTACTGGGTTTCGGGTTTCTTCTTCACGCAGGCGTTCCTGACCGGTGCGAGCCAGAACTTTGCGAGACGGTACACAATCCCCATCGACCAGCTGGGCTTTGACTACGAGCCCATGCCGCGCAGCGAGTACTCGCAGAAGCCCAAGGTGTGGAATTGCTTAGCTCGAATCTGCTAAGGTTTGTTTAGCTTATGTTGAGCTCGTCCTAACTCTGGTGTCTATGTGTCAATATTTAGGACGGCGTGTACGTGCGAGGACTCTTCCTCGAAGGCGCGAGGTGGTGCAAGAACGAGCATTCGCTCGTCGAGTCCGAGCCAAAAGTGCTCTTCTCGTTCGCGCCCGTGATCCTCTTCCGGCCCGTCAAGAAGAGCGAGATGAACGTGCAGCGCTCGTACGCCTGCCCCGTATACAAGACCAGGTAACGTTTTGAATGTATTTTTCTGATTGGAAATCTGTGGCGTGGTATCAGAAATCGCTGACAATGTGATTTGGTCGTGAACCAGCGAGCGCCGCGGGACGCTGTCGACGACAGGCCACTCGACCAACTTCATCTGCTTCATTCGCCTGCCGACGAACAAGCCCGAGACCCACTGGGTCTCGCGCGGCGTCGCCATGCTTTCCCAACTGGACGATTGAGCTCCGCGAAGCGAGGCAAGTTGAAGTGAAACAAAGTGTTGAACGAAAGACAATCAATGGCTTCGCTTCCGTGTAGGCTGTCGCGTATGTGTGTGTGCGATGTCGATTGCTGGCTGGCTCATCAGAAGGAAACCATGGAAACAGAGGTGAACTATACTGACAAGGCTTGTTGCCATCTTTCGCTCTTATCAAGAAGCATGTTGTCGCACGCGCTCACTCTGGCTTCATTGAGCTGCTGCTGAGGGCGAGCGCCGCTGAACATGCGCGGGAACGACGGAGGAGAAGCCACGTCGGATTTGCGCGCACACGCGCGCGAGATGGATGCCTTTTTCGTACCTATGCGAGCTTCTTCCCGGAAACTCTGGACACTTTTGGGGGTTGAGGTCATCGTCGTCATCACTTCATCACCAAAGTAGTGCCCACGTGAAGTTCATTATGAACCTCTTTATTAAAGAATATCTTCATAGCATGACCTTTTAGTCAAAATAATAGTAATATACCTTGTTAAATTACGTAATAGATCAACACTGCTAGTACTCATTATAAAAGGTCAATACGTGGCGCCATCACCAACTCCATTTTACGTTTGAAAATCGGAAGCTCCGCCCCAATCACCCACTGCGATTCGCTCTACAATGCTCCTTCATCCCCATAGCTCCATGCACACATGGCGCCGCATGCAGCTACGCGTCTGCCTTTCATTCTCCTGGTGCTCGCGCTGGCAACCCATGCCCGCCCCCGATGTTGTGACCGCCAATCTCTCTGCATGTTGGTGCCCCCAAACCTGTGCTTTTAATACAAGCCTGCATACAAACTGCAAGTCATTGGCAGTTGAATGGCGCGACGATCTCCCGCCAAAAAAAAAAAGGGCGCGCGCAAAAAACAAAAATTATCGCCCGCGCTTCCTTCATGGGCACAATAGCGAGGGGTGGGAGTGCATAGTCGGCCTGCTGCAATGGGGTTTCACATCTGGGCATGTGGGTCTGCTTGTGGGTCGCCGTATACAACCGCCAAGTGGTTTGCTCCCCTCCTCTGTTGGCGCGCGCGCGGAGCAATCGTCGGTCTCTATTCTGCATTAGGAGACCGCCCGCCCTCGCGCCTCTTGCTTGCTTTACGACCGCAGCCACTACCACGTGCCTTCTATAAGCCGACGTCTACGCGATACGTACAGTACAGCAACAGCCATCGACCACCGTATCACCCACAGACAGCTCACTCAGTTGGGACACGTTTGATCAGCATCACACCAAGCTCGATTGTATTTTGGCGCGCTTCCGACACGTTCTATAAAGTACGACCCGCGCGCTTTTTTTTCCGATACACGCCAATCATCGCAAGAAGCGACCGACCGAGCGCAAGTACCAGCAACAAGAGCGACACCAAGAGCAAGACGGAGACCACGGCGCCTGCTACCGAGCCCCCGCATTACCATCAGCACAGTAGCACTACAGAGCGTTTACAAGCATGAATATGACCATGGACTGGGACGAGCCGAGCCTTGATTGCGACGAGAGCCTTGACGAGAGCTACGACGGCGGCATGGAGGTGTCCATCGAAGAGGAAGCGGTGCGTTCCTGCTGTGACTTATGTCCTGTGTGTATTGTATAGCGAATGAGAGAGAGAGACTGACTGTGCGTGTATATCATTGCTATTGCTGATATTGTTGTGTAACAGCGACTGGCGCTGGAGGACATGGACATTGACATGGTGTACCGCGCGATGCTGCGCCAGGAGCTAGCACGGCCCGACTTCTCGCGCAAGTACGAGTACCTCAAGTACCGCCGCATCCTCGTGGACTGGATGTCCGAGGTCGGCGAAGAGATGCAGGTGCGCAAGGAGACCGTGCACACCGCTATCGCCTATCTGGAGCGCGTGCTCGCGGTACGTTTTTATCACTTATTTCTTTTATTCTTGTATTACTGTATTATTATGGGGACCACATGCTCACCGCGATGGATTCTATTTACTTAATTAATTATTAGATGGGCAAGCTGCCGGCGAAGGACCGGTTCCAGCTGCTCGCGCTCAGCTGCATCCTGATCGCGGCCAAGTACCTCGGACCGGAGGAGGAAGTGCCGCCGATCTCCGAGTTCTGGGAATTCGGCAATCGCTGCTACAGCTACGAGGAGATCCACGAGATGGAGCTGCTCACGCTGTCCAAGTAAGTTGAATCTGCCAATTAATTAGTCTTTATATGGGATGAGGCTGGTATTATTAATACCAGGCTGGGAATAGCTGAGCTTTGGAACATGTTGACTCACATAAATCTATTTATTCTCGTGTTATTCTTTAACAGACTCCAGTGGTCATTGACAGCGCTCACGCCGATCCATTTCACGCGCTACTACCTCTCGCAATCGGTCTTGTTCTGCGACGACGAGATCCAGGGCACCGACATGGTCGAGGAGGCGCTTGAGTACTACCACAAGTACAACGAGTTCTTCGTCGACCTCTGTCTGCAGGAGTACCAGTTCCAGGCCTACCGGCCGTCCCTCGTGGCCGCAGCGATCCTCGCGGCCTCGAGGAAAGCGCTCGGCATGAGTCCGCTCTGGCGCGAAGAGCTCACGGTGCTCACGGGCTACGGGGAAGAGCAGGTCGAGCCGTGCTTCTGTGCTCTCTGGGCCCATTACGTGTCCACGTTTGGGGACAAGAGCGCCTCGGGCATGGAGTGCTCGCCCACAGGCGTTGCGGACTTTTAGAAATTAGTGAGATGGGGAGATTAGGATGTTAGGTTATCGTATTTATGGCGCGCTGCTCGTTTGAGAAAATGAGAGAGAAGCGCGAGCCTTCTTCGTGGAGCTTGAGAGAGCCAAGAGACTCTCCGAAGATAAAGCCCAAGTCGCGTGAACCAAGAGAAAGAGACAAGAGCGTCCGAACCAAGGCGGCGCTCGAGATCAAGATGCATAGGAATCGTAATATATCACAATGCTTTATTATTACGAAGGGTCTCTGCTCGGCTTCGGCATTGGAAATTGGTTCGTTAGTGGGAAATTGATTCGACAGTGTTGGATGGCAATATGAAAAAAATGGGAAATTGGTTCGTATTATTGAAAGCTGTGTGAAGATTTAAGAAAATGGTTCTATGGACAAGTGAAAACTGAAATTGGTTGTGTCAGCAGCTAGGGCCACGGCAGCGAGCGGCCAGAGTCACCGATCTCGCCGCCTCTCACGTGGCTCGTGGGCAGCTTCACGTCGTAATAACCCACGCCGGGGCTCTCGCTCTTGACGATGAACGAGTCGCGCGTGGCCTTGGCACGGGACATTACGGCCCCACGCGACGAAAGCGACGAGGAGGTGGGTGCCTCGGCGCTCGAGGACGCGTTCGCCGTGTACTTTTGCGGGATGTAGCTGTACCGGTTGTTGATGTTCTTCACACATTGACTGCGCGGTGAGCGCGGGTTGCTCTGGCTCTGGCGACGCTCCGAGGTCGCCGAGCTATGCGACGTCACCGACGCGTCCGAGCGCATGTTGTTGCTCTCGCTGCGACGTACTGAGGTCGTTCGCGGTCCGCTGCGTGGCGCTGCGGCGTTCGAGCGACTCGAGTAGTTTGAGTAACCCGAGACCGACGAGACGTTGGACGACTGGTAGAACGCGGCGGTTTTTGGTGGGACGCCGGCCTTGGAATCCATGGCTTCGAGCACCTCCGGGGTCAGCCGGAGCTTCAATGAGGTTGTGGAGGACGGACGGCGCTTCAGCGAACGTGGGGGTGGCGCAATGGACGGCTCACCGGTCTCCAGCTCGGTGTTGTCTTGCTGGGGCTGGGCTTTGCCACTGGTGCCACTGCTGTTCTTGGAACGCATTGAGGCGAGCTTCTCGTGGAAGAGCTCAATCTGGCGCGCGATCTGTTTGGCCTCTTCGTGCTTCTTGAGCAGCGCCGTCTGCAAAGTCTTGATCTGGTCCACGAGCAGCTCCTCTGTGTCGTCCTCGTTCTGGTTCGAGTCCTCGTCACAGAGCTGCACATCCGTTGGCTCTTCATTCTCCAGTTCGCCTTCTTCCACTGCTCCGCTGCTGGAGGACAACTGACGCACGCGACGTGGTGCGGCAGCACTACGCCCTGGGCCATTTGAACTGTCGTTGTTCTGGTTGTCGCCAGTGAGCAGCTCACGCTCAATCGTGCTCTCCTGCGAACTGCGGCAGCTGCGTGCGGACGAGCGCTTGCCCGTGAGTGGTTGTCTCTGCCTGGCGTCCGTAGCGTCCTTCACGAGCTCCACGGTTCGCTTCGTCGACGATGTCGCCCCACTCGTTGTACGCGCTCTCTCACACGCTGACGATGACGGCGGTGGCGGACTCGAGCCGTCGTCTTCTGGCTTTGGGGACGACACGGATCGACGCCGCATGGGGATCTGAGAAGGCACGGGACCCTGGGCCGCCGCCAAGAGCAGCGAGGCCCGCAATGAGGGCTTCTTGTAGCCTCGGAAGTGGATCTCGAGCGGGATCTTGGCGTTCTTGATGAGGTCGTGCACCTGGCGCAGGCCTAGGTTCTCCAACAACGTATTGGCGATGCGCACGACCGTGACGCCCGTCTCGAGGCGCTCGTAGTGGGTTGCGGTCGAGTGCGGGTAGATGTTGGCGACCACGATGTGCTCGTTGTTCTGCTTGAGCGTGAAGCCCAGCGGCAGGCGGTGGAACATGATCATAAAGTCAAAGAGCTCACGCCGGTCCTCCGAGGACGACCCGCCGCTGCTTGCCACGCTCTGAGCCCCAGCGTTAGCACTAGGGCTTGCGAGCACGGACTTCTCGGTCATGCTCAGCTCGATCTCGTCGTTGTCGGCGCACCATGCGCCAATGGACTCGGAAAACTTGAGAAACTCCTTGCGCTCCGTGTGGTAGATCGCGTTGAAGTCCGGGATCTCGCACGCAGGGTACGCGAGGTGGTACTCGGCGATGGCGGTCGCGATCATCGCTTCGCAGGGCCACTCGCGCTGCACGAGGCACTTGAATTTCAGTCCCAGAACGCCGATGATGAGGTACACGTTCCCTGTCGCTGAGATAGTACGCGCCGTGCGGGTCTTTGTCATCACCATTTCACGCTGCGGCTTGTTAACACGCGGCTTTGGCTTGCTCGAGGACGACGGAGCTCCAGCAGTAGTAGCTGCTGAGCTCTTGGCGGCTGTCGCTCTTGTTGAGCCGTTCGATTTGGAGCGCGTGGGGCGGACGCCAGGGGGCGACGTGGAGCCACGCGTCTTGCGCTCCAGCGCCTCGGCCGTCGCGAGGGCCGCTGCTTGCGCGATACTCGTCATGCGTGCAGCTGTGGAGCTACCACCACCAGTGGATGAGGGTGCTGGCGGTGGCGCCACGGCCGACATGCGGCGCACGCGCTCGGCGCTGCCGCTGCCGCTGGTCGTCGTCGCGACACTGCTGCTGTTCCTGCGCGCGATGCTGCCTGTTGCGCTCATGACTTGCACTGCTGTGTGTATGTCTCTGTGTGTTGTTCACGTGAGAGTTGCTCTTGGCGCTCGTTATAAATACAGCAAAAGACGACAACAGCAGCGCAAGCGAACAAAGTAAGAGCGAGTGCACCGCAACCGGCCTCTATACTATATATATGTGCGTAACTGATTTTTTAACTGTGAAAGGTTTTCAGAGCTGTATTGATTTGTTATATTAAAGCAGATGCTGAAAACCTTTGATATCTAAAGGTATCTTTGAAATTATATAATGTTGGTGTCTATTAGTGACACGCCCATCTGTATCCGGCTAAAAATAGTTCAGTTCGAGGTCGTGAGTGTGTGTCGGCTCAACCAGCTGGCGCGAACGCAATTGGATTGAGGCAATCGATGGTGTCACTCGGTCAAGCGAACACGCAGGCTGCGTGGCGCAGCACAGCTTATGGGCACGCCCAGTGCATTGCGATATATTGCGAGCGCATGATGCGTTCTCTCGCATGGCTGCGGCGCTTGGGGTACACCAATGGACCTCATGAGTTTCCAAGAGCTACAAGGGAATGGTCACACAATGCCCACTTCGCACAAGAGGAACGGATTGAACTTCACACGCAATGTGTCTCTTGACTAGCTCCTACAGAAGCCGCCGGAACGAGAGCACGTCGTAGCACGTGTCGCACACGCGCGTGGGCTTGGTCACCTGGAACTTGGGGATCGGGATCTTGTGGCTCGAGCAGTTGTAGCACACGATGCGGCCGCAGTGGCGGCAGTGGTGCTTGCGCATGGCCACGCGGAACGCGCCGTGGCAGGATGCGCATTCGCACGACTGGTCGTCGGCCACCCAGTCGGGCGGATGCGCCAGGTTGCGCAGCACAGGCACGAGCATCGCGCCCTGGTTGGTCGTCTCGGCGAGGTCCACGACGCTCCGCCCGGCCGCGTCCTGCAGGTGCACGTGGGCGCCGGCGATGACGAGCGCGATCGCGACGCCCTCGCTCGCTCGTCCAACTGCGAGGTGCAGCGCCGTGCTGCCGTCAAGGCTCTGTACGTGGATGTTCACGCCGTGCTCAATCTGTACAGCCAAGAGAAAATGGTGGTGAGTCAACATGGGTACTCATACGAAAACAAAGCGAACACACACTTACAAATACGTCGATGACCGAGGCGGGGCCGCTCTGGTGGGAGCAGAAGAGGTGCAGCGGCGTGTAGCCAAACCAGTTGGCGTGGTTCGCGTCGGCGCCGTTCTCAAGCAGCAGTTGGATCATCTTCTGGCAGCGCTCGGACGGCGACATCGCGGCGAGGTGCAGCGCAGTGTTGCCCTTGAGGTCCTCCTGGTTCACCACGAAGAGCGAGGCATTCGAGTCCGAGTCGTTATCGTCCGTGCCGCTCTGCGCATCGTCGTCGCCGTTTTCACCTGGTGGTGACGGTGACAGTTTCTCGGATTTCTTGCGATACGACTGCGTTCGCTCAAAGGATTCGTTCTCGCGCAGCAGGATGAGCGCCACTGACGTGTGTCCGTTGGCCGCCGCGACGTGGAACGCGGTCTGCCCCTGGTCGTCCACAATGTCCTGCTGGCAGCCGCTTCGGATGAGCAGGTCCACGATGCCAACGTTGCCCTTGGCCGCCGCCACATGCAGTGGCGTCTGTCCGCGCTTGTTCGGGATGTTGGGGTTTGTCTTGAACGAGCTGCTCAGCAGCATCTCGACGGTCTCCATGTTCCCCGCCGAGTGCAGCGCCGTGTTGCCTTCTTCGTCCTGCAGGTTGGGGACCGCGTTGTTGTGCAGCAGCAGCTCGACGACCTTTGCATGGCCCTTGCGACACGCAATATGCAGCGGCGTCTGACCACGGCCAAATTCGGCGACAATCTCTTTGTCTCCGTCGTCCAGCTGGGAGATCATGTTCACCTGCGCGTTGCTTTGTTCAATGAGGATCTGACAATGTTGCACGTTCCCACTGCTGCACGCCAAGAAGAAGAGCGGGATCTTGTCAGTCAGCAGGAAATACGGCGCGTCGTCGTCCACGAGCAGTCTTCTGATAATCGCGTCGTTGCCCGTTTCCAAAGCCGCGACGAGCGGCAAGTCGCTCTCGTCATTGAAGAACGCGTCGAGGGGCTCGCCAAGCTTGAGCAGTTCGTTCACAACGCGTCCCAGCTGATACCGGATCGCGACCACGAGCGGGGTGTCCGACCTTTCTTTCAGGACTGCGCACAGGCGTGCAGTTGTACAGCGTCGCCCGACTTCCGTGTGCACAAGCGCTTCAAACTGGCGGTCAGGCACGCTCTTGAGTTTGCTCACGCACAAATGCTGCAGCTGCACGATGGATGCCGAGCATTTCGTAAAGCCAAGGTCTCCTTCCTCTTCAGGTTCTTGAGGCTGGTCGTGAAGTTGGGATCCATTTGCCTTTGCTTTGCTTCTGGGGGACCCAGGCTTCGACTCTGTTGCTGGGTGGCTTTTCTTGCTCACGCGTCGTGTGGCTGCAGCCGGGTGCTTGGCAGCTAGCACGCTGTCTGTGAACACGAGCACGTCCAGGATCTTGCGCAACAGCTCGGGTCTCCACTCGGCAATCTCTTCACTAGTACTGGCGTGATCGCCCCCGTTGAGCATCTCCACGATTTGCTGGACGCACATTTCCAATAAAGAAGGCACTAAATACACAAACGAGGCGCGGAGGAGCTCTTTCCAGAACTCTTCTCGCTCACGAACGCGTCTGTTGTTGTTGCTGGTACCATTTTCGCCTATGGTTGATGTGCTTGTGCTGAAGATGTGGTCTGCGACCTCGTTCGTGTACAGGAACCGCACGAGCGCTGCAAATACGTGGTAGGGCGTGTCTTGGATGTGGATCTTGAGCGGGAACCGCACTTGGCTCGGGACCTGCGAGCTCTTTGTACGCAGCAGCGCGGACTGGAACGTCCCGCTGCGCAGCGCCAGGATCAGGCGATGCGCTGGCAACAAGTGGTGCTCTGGCGCGACCTCTCCCGTCTCAGATGGTTGTGTGTTACTTGTTGCGTCTTCAGGTTTGTTGGCTGAGGCTGTATCATGCGCTGTTGGTGTGCGCTTTTCCGAGGCAAAGACGAAGAGCACGTCGCTGAGGTGGTTGTTGGCGAAGAGCAATTTGATCTGCTGCAGGTCGTCCAGGAACAAGTTGGCTCCGCTCAGCGGACGCACCACGGCGGTTGTGGTGGTGGTGACGCTACTGCGCTTTTTGTGCTTGGGTGTCGCAGCTGCTGCTACTGGGGGTTCGCGTGTGTGTGGCGCCAGCCCTGCAACAGCGTCAGCGTTGACGCTTTTCTCCGTGACGACGGCGTCCGTCACGGCGGCTTCATTCGCCAGCTCCATGCTCAAATTGAAGAGTGAGTGAAAAGAGAAAGCCTGAAAAAAACGAGAAAGAAGCTGTCGCCTACGATATATAATCTGTAGTAAATCCAAGTGATGTCATCAATAAGACCATGTTTGACTATAATAGATATTATCGTAATTCTCAACTTCGCCCACGAAATCGACATTAACGTAACGGAATGGATTATTGCCGAAAATCGAACCCCTAAGGAAAAGTGAAAAAGATTTATGAATTCTACGCTAAAATCAACAATTTAACCAGAAAACAAGAGATCAAATCAAGCTTTATTCATTAAAGTATTGGAGAAGCTAAGAGAGCAAAAATTGACGACAATGTGCTCAGCGAAAAAATCGCGAAAAGTCTACGAACATTTGGCATTACCTAGATTATTGCCGAAACCAACCATACAAACATGCAGTATAAATCTGGGGATGATTGCAGCTACACATCAATGTTCTGCAAGTCCTCGCGCGTGAAGAGCCGACGGTTCACGTCAAGTGTCTTGCGCCGCTTGCAAGCCTTTGTAGACGACGCAGGAAGCACTAAGATCTCCGTCTGCATGATCTCTCTGACTTTGAGCCAGGAGGGCAACTCGACGTCCTTGACGCACCCGCCATCTTGAAAGAGCTTGAGCCAATCCTGCTGTTGCGGTGGCGACACTAGCCAGAGCCCGCACGCTCTGAAGCCAGCGATCACATTGGCTGGCTTGCCCATGATGCCATTGGTCCACGCGGTACTCACCAACCGAATGGCGGTTTTGCGCGCGATAGAACCTTCGCCTCCGTT
>JAASFY010000061.1:0-50981 GCA_023334035.1 Globisporangium okanoganense | reverse complement strand
TTTGGTTGCAAACGGAGAATTTATGTGCCTGTGCAGCTTATGATTCTGCTGCAGGTTTGTGTTTGTGCATGCGCATACAAGAAACAAAATTATGAGAGTTCTTGTGGTCAAATCGATCACTTCATGTGGCCAGTACAATAGCTACCCCTACCGCCAAAATAGGTGAAAGGCACAACAGTAAATTACGCGTAAAAAAAGCCAAGGAAATGTGTGTATCGCTGAGGTTTTTCCAGCAACAAAAACGAGCGGTTGATTGTCTAGGCTGCTGTTCGAGTTTGGCCAGAATAGCTATTTGAGAGAGCAAATAGTTATTTGAGAATCAAAATAGCTATTTTGTCAACTTTGACACGATTTGCCGATTTCGAGGAGAATAGCTATTCAAGAGACCCCACATGAATGGTGCCTTGCCCAAACGCAAAATAGGAAATGCCCATTTCAAAATAGAGCAAGATGTCATTTTCAAAAGAGATATTTCCATTTTTATGTTTTGACGAAAAAGTGATTTTTTTCTAGAGTTTTAGAATAACTATCCTATTCAAATTCGGCAAACCGTGTCAAAGCTGGCATAATAGCTACAGTATTTTGATTTCCTTCTCAAATAGTCATTTTGCCCGAAGTCATACACGGCCTAAAATTTTTTGGGAGCATGCTGCCAGTTTTGATTGGATAAAAAAACAAACTAAAAGTTCGACTGAATAAAATACAACCGCTTGCTTTATAGGCGAATTTTACTGTACGTTTCGCTCTTTCAGCAACATTTTCGCTCATACAGAGTTTTTTAGCGGGAGAGAGAGTCGAACACAAAGAAAAAAGGTTCAGTAGCGGCTCCTATAGATGCTACAGTCACATGTACTGTATAAATGTATGCCAGTACTTCGTAGTTTTATGTTGCACGAAGAAAATTATTGTTGCATTATTTTCTTAAAAAGTTTAATGAAACATCGGTGTGCCTGCTGCCACCCTGAGGGTAGGGTTACCAAACATTTTTTGGCAACAACTCTCGCACCAGCGGGGCGCCGGTGCTGTAGGGTTTACACGCAGGTGCTTTTAGGGATTTCACACGGACTCGCAGGGAAGCGCGATACTAGGGTTAATCAAGGATAGTTCCTAAAACAATACAGTATCAGACTAACATTAGCGATGTGATAGAGTAGGGCTTCTCAGGGTGGCAGCAGGGCTATACATGAAACATCAAGCCAAAATCCGAATCACATCAAAATCCGAGCCAAAGTCCATACTCGAGTACCGTATGAGATTCCTCAGACATAGTAGGGTTCTCCAGACCGGGGAATGTTTCATTTCGGCATTCTAATTCTTCTTTAGGAAAGTCAAATTTAACATTAGAATTAATCTCCGAGCAATTCCAAATCCGACGTGAACGAGAAACCAGTCGAAAGCTTAAAAATAAAATAAATATAGAGAGAGATTCAGCTGACCATCGTTCTGTTTTTCTCGCTTTCAATGGGGAAAATGCGCTAATTGCGCTACGAGGCAACGCACCAAGAGCTACGCAGCCACGCGCCGTATACACCAGCAAACCCGCGAGCAGCTACAGCTTGTAGAGCAAGACATTCGGCACGCGAACCACCGGACGCAGGTACCAGCATTCGTCGCCAGAGGCCAACGACAGCGTCACGAACAGTGCGAGAAGTGAGAAGACGCGCGCGTGAGAATGACGTCGCAGTGGAAGACGCCGCCACCTTCGGGCGAGTCCACGACGGAGCAGCAGAGCGCACCGAATTCTGCTGCTAACGTGTCGCTGCAGTTGGAATCAAGACCGAGTCGCATGGCGGGGAGCAGTGCAGCACAGGTATAGTGATTGGAAGTGCTGCTTGAAGTTGCGTATTTGTTTGTATATGGAGTGGAGTGGTTGCATGTGTAGCCAGCCGACTGCTATTGGCGAGTGGAGTGTAATGTAATAGCTACAGCGCGCTTGGCGAATCGGATAGTCGACGCGGCGTCGTTTTGGCGCGATTTGCTGCCATCGCGCGCCGGCCTTTCCATCCAGTCGCATTATGAATTTTGCATACGGCTCACGACATGAAACGCCCAGTGGTTGAAGCAGTTTGCAGGGCGTAACTGCATGCCATTTGTCTATAGTGCTCGTGTGTATGTATTTGTTTGTGAATGGGTGGATGAGATGATCGATAGTGGCCGAGCAGGCGCGACCCTTCCTTTGCTCTGGCTGGAGCTTCTATCTATCCAGCGTTCTTTCCATCCATCCTGTCTATGAATGGGTGTCTGTCTCTGTGGCGCTTATGGTGAGTGTCAATTGAGAAACGAACGCCGTTGGCACTGACTGACGTCGCTCGTGGCCTCGTGTTTGTATTCTGATATTCCCAGCGGCAGCCACAACAACAACCGAGCCAACGGTACTCCACGGGCCTCTTGCTGGAAGAGAAGGCAGCGACACGGAGCGGAGCCTTTCTCGGTGCTGCTGCTTTCGAGCCGATTGGCCGAAACGACCTCCACGTCGCGGAAAGAGAGTGCGTCGCCCAACAGCGGCAGCCATCATTATCGTCATCTTCACAGCTATCGACAGCAGCAGCTGAGCGGCGACAGCAAGGACATCAACCAGTTGCCCGTATCAACAGTACCAGTACAACACCGTCGATCCTATTGAGACCAGCGAGCACGAGCACGAGCGAACCAGAGCCAGCAGTTGGGTTCATTCAGCCGGCAGTAGCTGTCGTTGAAGTACTGCCAGTGCCACTCCCGTCGCCACAACAGCAGCAGCAGCAGTCGTTCCAGTCGCACATTACTATGAGCATGAATCTCAATATCACCACGAGCAGCAGCATGAACAACAGTCGACCCGTGGTGAACATCTCGACCTCCAAGGTGCCACTGGCGTCAACGCCACCGGGTAGCATCAATGGGCTCTCGCCGTCGTCGAACGTTGTCGGCGCACAGGTCGTGCACGATTCCAGTGGACTCCCACCCATGGCCGTAGCGCCGCATAGTGGTGGCGGCGGTGGTGTGCACTCGTCTGGACGCAAGCGCAAATCGAGCCATGCGAAGAAGAAAGAAACCAGCAAGGAGAAGGACAGCGTCGAGAAGCAGCACCAGCAGCAGGCACTCACACCGTCGTCGGCAGCGGTGGCGTCCTCCTCCTCGAACTCGTCCTCTTTGTCATCCAGCGCCAAGGCCAAGAGCCCGTTCGAGAAGCTCAACACGCTTAAGCTGCTCCTCGACTGCGGCCACTTGACGAATGACGAGTACCAGGAGCGCAAAAACCAGATTATTAACGAGATGACTGGCACATCCACCGAGCGCAAGAAGCCGTCGCCGCGACGCATCCTGCAGCCGATCATGAAGACCGTCGTACCGCACAACCCGCCCGATTTCAGCCGCTTGCTCAAGGAGCGCGCTGAGAAGCTGAGCTTTGACGTCGATACGCTCGAGTGGCACTCGACATCCACCCGCGTAAAGCTCGACCTCGTCCCGTTCGCGACGGGACAACTACGCAATGCATATTATTTACAGGTATGTCAGCTTCTGAGGGTTATTAATTACCTGCTTGGGTGGACTCGGTGATGAGCTTGCTAACACTGTGAGGTTCCGTTTTTACTCTCTTTCATTTTTTTCCGCTAGGAGCTGGAAGAAGGCGCAACAGACGCAAATGTGACGCGTCTGCTGGTGGCCAAGTTCAGCATCCGCCACGTCGAGCCCAGCTCTTATTTAAGCGACGTCGAGATGCAAGCTGTCTGCGCACATTACGCCGAGCTCTACAATGAGCACGAGCCGCCTCTGAAAGTGTATTACGCCCGGTCGTGGCTGCTCAAGCTGCGCGATCGCGGCGACCTTGTGTGCTCGGTGGAGGAGTACTTGCCGGGCGCGTACGTGAAATACAGCAACAACAATGGATACGTGGGCAAGGAGACGAGTTCGACCGAGGAGCGCGAGCGCAACACGCCGCAGGCCTTCTCGCATTTCACATTTGTCGCGTCCGATTACCGCCTCATGGTCGTCGACATCCAGGGCGTGAACGACAGCTACACCGACCCACAGATCCACACAGCAGACGGCCGAGGCTTTGGCGCGGGCAACCTGGGGACGTTTGGCATGGAGAAATTTCTTGAGTCGCATCGCTGCAACGAGGTGTGCAAGTGGCTCGGACTCCGGAGTATCAACGAGCGTTACAAGTTTGGCGGCACAGCAGCGCCACTGTACGAGATGCCGTTTGGCGATGCGATTAAGAAGTCTACGAATCGAATCACTGAGGAGCGCAATACGTTCTCGACGTCCGTCACAGTGTCTGAAGCGTTTGGGAGCGAGGCACTGAAAGGCACCCAAGACGAGCTCTCATCGACCACCGAGTCTACGATCGCGACCGGCTCGTCTTCGATGCTTTACATGCAGCAGCAACAACTGTTTGCGCCGTCGAATTCATCCCTGGGCTCGCGCTTTGGCTTTGACGGGAACTGCAATAGCGCGGGCAGTGGTCCGAACGCCGCGCTTCTGTCGTCAGTGAACGGTGGTGGCCGAGGCATGGGGCTGCCCACGAAGTCCTCTCTCGACATGTGCGACGACCACGGCCCCACGGCCTGGTGGCAGGCGATCAAGCGGCTCCTGTGCTGCTGCTATTCCGTGTAGAGCTGCTCGTTGTTGACGTGAGGGCGACGCTGATGAGGATGAGCAAGTGGTGCGTACAAATATTGTTTTGCATGGACAAAGGAGAAGAGTGAGCTGGTCATAAGAGTCTCACACCGAAACGAAGAACAAGTTGATAATGTAACCAAAGGAAAGAGGCAACCCGCACGCGAGGTGTCTGCTCTGAAGAGGTCAAGTTGTGCCAGTGTGACGAGATGAAAAGTGCCAGTTGACTCGCTATGAATAGCAGAATCTCCGGTGCTGGTGACAGGGTATTTGCAGCTCGTAGCGCGACAAGAAAGCCTCGTAGCAATGGAGATGAGGATGCAGAACACATCACGCTGCTAGCATTGAGTTCGCGAGCGATAGATCAGCTGGAGCGAGGCACGATGGAGAATGCGGACGACCCGACTCAGAGAGGCAAGCGTGACGCCACAGGCGGTGAAGATGACCGAGGCCCCACGGACGACCAGGTGGTGGCGCAGGGAGGAGGGGGACCGCCACAGATCGCGAACGCGATCCTCTCTCAGGCGGTGCTCAACGCCATCGGCCAGATGGACACGAAGCTCGCGTTCGACATGATGCTCCTGAGCGAGCAGATGAACACGCTGTGAGTCGTTCGATGAGCTCTTTGCTGCAGCGCGTCTTTGGCTCACTGTGGCCATGGCTGTCGGCTAACATTGTGAATCTCTTGCCTGTCGATAGCGATAATGAGAACAAGAGCTTGAAGGATGAGAACGCGTTCCTGAAGGAGAATCTCGCCAAGCAGACTCAGGAACAGAGCGAGATGTACCACTACTTCAACGGCAAGCTGGACCAGCACGTCGTACTCATCGCTAGTCTGGAGAAAGAGCTCGCACTGGCCAACACGGAACACGAGCAGCTCATCCACGACCACGAGGCTGTCATGGAGACCGTGCAGAGCCAATTCCAGGCCGAGCTCACGCGAGCGAGCGAGGAAATCGATAATCTGAAACTCGAACTGCGGCAACTGCACGTATTCTCGCAGCAGAAGCTCCAGATCGAGACCCAGATGGAAGAGCTCGAGGCCACGCTCGTGCGCACGACCAAGCAGTTCGAGGAGGAGAAGCTCGAGCTCGAGCGAAAGAGCATCTTTGAGAAGGACCGCGTGAAGAAGGAAATGCTGTTGCGCATGAAGGAGACGAAGGAGGAGCTCCTGCAGCGCACGGACGACCAGCTCAACACGACGACCAAACGCACGATGATGGAGAACGACCACTTCATGGAAGAGCTGTCGTACCAGAGCAAGGAGACCGAGAAGCTGCTCACGCGGTACCACGTGCTTGAGGACGAGGTTAAGCTGCTGCGCGTCAAGACCAAGATGCTCGAGGAGAACGAGGCCGTGATGGCCAAGAAGAACTACTACTACCAGAAAATCCTCCAGAAGCTACAGAAGAAAGAAGAGAAAGCGGCGCTCGACACGCTCGTCAAGGACGAAGAAGCCTTGCTGCTGCTTCAGCAAGCGGCCAGCGGTGGTGGTGGCGCTGGTCTGGAGGAAAGGAGGAGCAGCTCAGAAGAAAACATCCGGGTGTTGAAAGCTCACGTTGACGAGCTCGAGGCAGCGCTAAAGAATGCCAACGACTGGATCCACATGTTCCAGCAGGAGAAGCAGTACATGGTCGCGCAGCAAGACGAGGTCATCCAGTTTCTCTGTCGAGCGATCCAGGATGCAGCAGTTGAAGTGGCTCGAGGGAACGGCAACACTTTTGGCGGTGCTAGCGACCTGCCTCAGATCGCCAAGCTCGCAAAGGAGACCACGAAAATGGACGACTTTGCCGCACTGGTGCCGCCTCTGGTAGTGCTCGACGAGCTCTCGCCCGACGAGAACCGCTTTGTGCTTCAGTTCCTGCTCGAGAAGATGAAGATCTACCAGCAGAGGATAGCGCTGCTGTTCCAGAATACCAGGCACTCGCACTCGTCACTTGGTGCTGCTGCTGTGTTTGGATCACCAACAGCCTCAGGCGTCAAGCATCGCGACCTGATCTCCAAGCAGCTTGGCGTGGAGTTGCCCCCGATCGCTCAGGTACCATCGTCGGGCTCATCGGCTGGCAGTGGGAGCCCAATGTCGCCACTGAAGCAGAACAGACGCATGTTTGCCCACGTGACGTCGTCCATCGCTGCAGCAATAGGGGGCGAGCCTGGAACGAATCAAAACAACTCTAATGAGCCAAACAGGAGATCACCACTAGCAGGAATAGCAGGGTACCATTCTCTCCAGCCACCGAGCAACAGTCTTCTCGCGATGGCGACGAACCAGTTCAACTTCCTGTCCACAGCAGCCGTCCAGGCTGGCAAGAGCCCAATGAAAAGCCAATTGTCGTCCCAGGCAAGCCCGAGCAGCAGCAGCATGAAGAACAACAGCCACACACGAGCCATGCCGAGTGGCTCACCAGCAAAGACTGGAGGAGTCCGGAAAGTGCAGCCGCCTGGGAACGCCTCCATCTTTGCAAAGAAAGCCCACGGCCACGCTGCGATGACTGCATCCACCGAAAGCGTCGTCTTGGATGGCTCTAGCCTTCTGCAGAGCCGTGATATGCTGACAGCCTGGTCGAACTCGTCCATCCAGACGCTCGCTGATCCCGACAGGGCAAGCCTGGAACAGGAATAAGGTAAAAACCTCTTGTATATAGAAAAACGCCCACAATATTTATTTAATCGCAGCAAACGATTTTTCGCCCGAGCCCGCAAGCACAATGGTCGACTCTGGACTTCTTTCCGTGTCTATTCCTCGTCTTCGTCGGCGTCGTGCTCGTTGATCGCACCGATCTGGACGAGCTTGCGCGCGAGCTATAAGGTTATAAATTTACATAATACATAATGGCTGAGTCGGCTTGTAGAAAGCAACGCATGATAAGGTTTTAGCAGCACGTTGGCGTACCGCAAAGGTTGGAAATGTGTCGCTCGACGTCAAGTGGCCGCGCGTGCCAAAGGTGGCGACCTCTTCCTCGTCGTCGTCGGCCGTGAGGCCGTCAAAGCCGACCACACGCGACGGGAACGCGACGCCGTCCTTGAAGCACACGACGGTCGGCAGCACGCGGATCACGAGCTTCTCGACGAAGAACGGCGCCTTCTCCGCGTTCATCTTGAGAAATTTGCACTCGATGTGGGTCTTGGCGAGGCGACTCAGGTGCTAAATTTAATTAAACAAAATTTAAACAGAAGCGTTAATATCCCAATTAGCAACAAATATCATGCAACAAATAATAATTATTCGCAAAGCTCACCATGTCCATGATCTTGCAGCGTTCAAAGTCGTTGTGGTAGAAGTGGACAGCCACGCGCGGACTGGACGTCACCTCCTTGAGGAACTCATCCTGCGCGATCTCACGGTACTCGCCGTGGCCCTTGGCTAGCAGCGTCTGCTTCTCCTCGTACGCGAGCTTGAGCTGGCTCATGCGCACCTGGCGCAGTCTAAACAGACAGCATACATATAACATAAATATATCATGACATATATGTCATATGCCACATAAATTATTCAATGCAAAATAATCAATGAATGGACGTACCGCTCGAGCTCAGGGTCGTTGTCCAGCTCGTCGAGGAGCGCGTCGTCCTCGTCGCTACCCCCATCGTCATCATTGTTACCATCGTCACCGTCGCCACGCTTGACGCGCACGTACGCGGCGTCCTTCTCTAGCGCCGCCGAGATCGCGGCTTCCTGCGAGTGGATCGCGCGCTGCACCAGGAGCTTCTCGTGCTGGTCCTGCTGCGCGCGCTGCACGCTCTTGGCGCTCTCGGCGCGCTCGTTCTTGATCTTGAGCTCCTCCATCGCGCCCTGCATGCGGTCTGACGCCTCGAGGTGCGCGTCCTGGTCAAAGAGCCCCGACGTGTTCACCATGGAGAACTTAGCCGCCATTTTGGAATAATTGTGTTGTTTTGCTGTGTTGCGTGGGGGATATCTCAATCAGCACTGTGATTTAAGAGGTGCGAGTAGTACGGATCGATAGCGCTGTCTCTGGCGGTGCTTGTGAGGTGCACGGATGAAGATGCGAAGGTACGTGAAGGGTTAACAGAGGCGGTGCAAATGGGATGAGTCGCGACGAAAGCTTGCTGCTGCTCGTCTGGAATGAACGGAATGACGGCCACATCTTGGGCGCGACGGCTCATATTTTAGGGCATTTATCCTAAAATACGAAGAGTAGTGTCCGTCGGGCTTAGCACTTGGTTTTACTATGGTCTCGTCTATTCTCTCAATTGCTGACAACCAAAACACCCCCAGCAACCGTGACAAAGTAAAAAAAACGCACAGATTACAAGTTCAAGCTCCAAAGATGTCGACATTGACGACGATAGACAGACGCTAAAGCCTCAAGCTCGCCTAGAGGCTCTCACATGCGCTGGCACGAGTAGCCGTTGAGCGCGCCCGTGGAGCCCGTGGGGCACTTGACGCAGGCCGAGCGCACAAAGTACTCGTCGGCAGCGCAGCAGACTGGGTCGGCGTTCAGCCCAATGGCTTCCTCCGAGTCCGCCTTGGCGACCGCCGCCGTCGGAGTCGCAGCCATGCGCACGACCTTGAGCAGCGCGACGACGTTCAAGTCGACCGCGTTCGTCGCGCTGGCACTGGGCAGTGCAATCTTGTAGTCACTGCCGACGTTCGCCGAGCCGTCGCGTGGCATGGCGATCTCCCAGAGCGAGAAGAGGCTCGGCAGGATGTCCGTGCGCGCGACGTCGCCCTCCTCGTACACGCACAGGCTCGACGACCCATCGCTCTTGACGCACTTGGCGGCGCTGTGGTACGGGTTGGTGATCTCGTTCGAGCAGAACTGCGCGTTGATGGCCGACGTGAAGTGCAGGCGGGACTGCGGGAGCAGGTACGTCTTGTCGCTCTTGGCATTCAGGCACTGCGTCGACGCGATGGTGACGGTCGAGACCATGTCGAAGGTCTCGAAGCGCGTCGAGGCGTTGGTCGTCGACGTGAACGGCAACACGATCTGCATTGACTGGACGTACACGCCCGCGACGCTGGCGTCCGTGTCGGTGCGCAGCATCCAGTTGTACGTCTTAAGCCACGCGAGGTCCGCGATGGGGAGCGCGAACGAGAACGTCTCGCCGTTCAGCAGCTTTTCCAAGTCGAGGAACGGGCGTGGCGTGACGACGCCGTTGGTCTTATCATCGCCCGCGGCCGTGGGTCTCGTCGGCAGCAGCGCCGTGATCGACGTCGCCTTGAACGACGGCGGCTGGTACGCACGCATCTTCTGGATGTCCGTGGGCGTGTAGAACTTGGCGCTGCCACACATGGACGGCGCCGTGCCGCCGAGCTTGTACGCGTAGTAGTTGCAGAACTGGAGCGCCGCCTGCTGGACCTTGTACTGCATGAAGAGCTTGCTCACGCCCGCGTACGCCATCGAGTAGAGAGGTTTGAAGGACGACGTTGTCGTCTGAAGACGGCGGCGGAGACGGCGCGCCTCCATGTTGTTGGCAACAGTCGAGAGGTGGTCTGCCGCGCGGACGTTCACCGCCGCGCGAGCCGCCTGGCCCAGCACCTCGAACTGCTTGTTGAGCTCGCCGTAGATCTCATTGTAGAGCGAGAAAATCGGCTGCGCCTGGTCTTTGCAGCTCTTGAGCGCCGCGAGCGTTTTCGGACCGACGCCGACGTTGGCTGTGTTGATGAAGTTGGACATGGCGTCGATGAGCGCGCCGGTTTGATACGCAGCAGTGTTCAGGTCGGTTTGCGTGATCGGGCAATCAAAGTTGTTGTACAAGTCCAGCAGCGCGTCAACCAGCGCCGCGCTTTTCGTCTCGTCGACGGCCGTGTCAGTGTTTCCGAGCTGGGTCACCGCCTCGGTGATCTTGGCCAGGCTGCCTTGGACCTTCTTGAAATCGTCTGCGATCTTCGAAAGCTTCTTGACTGTCTCGTTAAAGTCCTTCACGGCTTTCAAGAAGAGGTCGCTGGCTGCGGCCAGCTTGGCGATCTCGGCGGTCGTGCTCGCGACGTTCGCCACGGCCTGGGCGAGCCGCACAGGATCGGTCGTGCCGAAGATCTGCGCGAACGGGTTGAACATCTTGGCGGTCTCTACCAGGACCTCGGCGATGTAGATGCTGAGCTGGGCGCCCAGGAAAGCCGCTTGCGCCTTGTTGACGTCCTTGGTCAGCTCGATCGCCTCGCGCATCTTGGCTACGAAAGGCGCAAACTTGGCCGCGAGATTTTTCTGGAGCTCCTCGGACGACTCGGCCAACATGTTGATGTTCTTGAGCAACTGAGCCTTGTTCACCTTGGCGTCCGCAGAGACGTAGTCGGCGAGCGCCACGAAGCCGGCCTTGACATTGCTCACGATCGTCTTGGTGCTCGCGTCGATCTTGTCGCTCAGCTTGGCCGTGCTCGTGTTGATCACCTGCGTGAGCTGCCGCGTCGAATCGTCGATCTTACTGCGCGTCTTCTGGCCTTCGTCGCCGATCTTGGTGTAGAGCTTGTCGGTGGACTGGTCGATCTTGTTGCGGATCGCCTGGCTCTCCTGGCCGATCTTGTTGTAGAGCTTGTTCGTGGACTCGTCGATCTTCCCGCGGATTGCCTGGCCCTCTTCTCCGATCTTGCTGTAGAGCTTGTTCGTGGCGTTGCTGATCTGCGATCGCGTGGCCTGCGCCTCGGCGCCGATCTGCGTCGATCTGCGTCGACAGCTTGCTTGTGTTCTCGTCGATGCTCCTCTGCAGTGCCCTGGCATCCGCGTCCATCTTGCCATAGAGCAACTGCGTGTTGTCGGCAATGTCCTGGCGGATCCTGTCCGTGGCAGCACCGATCGTGTCTTCCAGCTCGCGCGTGTTCGCCTCGATCTGCGACTGCAGCGCGCGACCCTCAGCGCCCATCTTGTCATAAAGAACCTGCGTGCTGGCGGCGATGCTCGAGCGGATCGTCGCTGACTCGGCAAGCACCGTGACTCGGATCTTGTCACTCTCCTCCTGGATTTTCTGTCCGACCAGGTTGGCTGAGTCCTGGATCGCCGTGATGATCTCGAACTGCTTGCTCTCCTGGTCAATCACGTCCAGCTGCTTGCGCACGTTGACCTCGGCGACGTCCACGAGCGAGACTGTGCGAGCGAAGCGAGCCTTTTCAAACGAGACCACCTGCTTGAGCCCTGCGTGGAAGTCCTGGAGCTTGCAAACCGAGAAGTCCGGGTTGTTTGGGTTGTTGCAAAGCTGCGGCAGCACGACGGCGCCAAAGACGCCCAGGTCACTGCCCGTCGTATTGCTCATCGGGTCCACGTACACGGTCATGCCGTCGACGTCGCGGTCGTTCACGAGCTTGTTGATCGCGTTGAAGTGCGCAACGGCCACCTGGTCGCTCAGGAACGTAAAGTACGGCAGCAGCGGCGCCAGGCCGTTCGAGTACTGGGAGAAGACGGCATAAACGATCAGGAACGTGTTTGGCGCCGCAGTAGTGAGCAGCGAACTGGCCGGGAACACCTGGAGCTCGACCGAGTTGAAGAGCAGACGCACGACGGCCATGGTCCAGAGCTCGTCGTTCGCCACCAGCGCGCCACCATTAACAAATACTCCGGCGAATTCCCCCGCGAGCGAGCTCACCTCGTCCGTCAGCGTGCCCAGGTATCGCAGTCGGAGGTTCATGTCCGCCCGCGCCATCACGAGCAAATGGAACTGCACCAGCACACAAGACTTGAGCTTCGAGAATCGCACGCAGATGCGCGGTAGCACCTGGGTCGCCAGCGTCGCCATGTCGCTGCTCAGGCCGCCAAAGTACGCCTCGAGACTCTGCACGCGCGACGAGTAGACCAGATTCTGGATTGTCGCGCGTCTCGCGGTGTACAATTGACTGTCGAGGCTCGTGAACAGCGGGCTCCACGTCGAGTCGCTGCCCATTTCCTGGTCTGAGAAGTACGGCCAGAGCGCAAACACCATCATGAGGTCGCTGTTGGCTGTCGTGCGCAGCATGTCGCTCGAGTTGTACACTGGGTTGGCCGAGCCAAAGAGCGTCGACTGCACCAGCGAGTTCCATCCGAGCGCACTGGCCGACGAGCTCGACGCCGCAAGTCCAGTGCGGTACTTCTGCATGAACATGTCGGCTCGTGTGAGCACGTCGCTGGTCATGAACTCGTTCGTCCGGAGCGACGATACTGTGGCCGCCTGGACAGCGTCACGCAGGCCTCTGCGAGAGCTCACGAGCTCTGTGAAGAACGTCACGGAGCAGATTGCGAGCATTGACTTGGCGGTGCACATCGGCGTCACGACCTGAGCGAACCAGGCAAAGTCTGGGGACAAGGCGAACGAGTTGAGCCCGACAAAGTCACTCGCGCCCATGTAGTCCTGCAGCTCCGTGTCCAGGGACTTGGCGATGCTGGCGCTGCCCGCACTGAGCAGCTGCGAGTCGCTTGAGAGCGCGGCGAACTGGAACTGCACGTTGGCCAGACGTAGGTAGTTCACGGCACTCGCGAGGCGTTTGTTGTCCGCACTGGAGGTCGCAAAGAGCGTCGTGAGCTTGGGACGGAGCTCGTCGCTGCGTTCACGCAAGGCGCACATCATCTCGCCGAGTTCCAGCAGCGACTGCGGGCCGTCGCTGGCCGCAGTGACCTTGGCGACGATCTCGCTCTCACTCAGCGCTCTCACGGACTCGTTGATGACGGTCGAGAGGCTCTCGAGCACGACGCTGGTGTAGTAGTTGTAGTCTTCACGCCCCGCGAGCGTCGTCGGCACGAGGTCGCGCACGTCCTTGGCAGACCACAGGAGCGTGTCGCGGAGGAATTGGAGGTCGCCTGGATGGTGACCACGCTAACTGCAGTACGACTGCTGCACTGAGGCGCGCGAGGGCGGCGCGATGTCGCTGAAGTCTCGCTGGCGGAAGACCTGGTTGTCTCGAGGCGCACTGGGTGTGCAGTCCTGAGCGAGCAGCTTGATGGCCTCGAAGCCCGTGCCGCCAGATGTGCTGAACATCAGACACTTGGTCGGCTGCGCCACAGACGTGACCGCCCCGGAGACCGTGTTCCACGTCCACTGCTGGTTCACCTGGCTCGTGCACCTCGTGTACGTGACGCGTCCGAACTCAAAGGGCGACAGGTCGAGACAGAGCTCACCGGCCAGCTTGATCGTCTTGGACGAGGCAGCGCTATTGACCTCCCACCACATGTCCGCCACGTTGCGCGAGCACGGACTGATGTGCGCGTCCTGAGTGGCGCGGTTCACCGTCACGCAGTTGGGACCGGCGTACACGAGCGGCGCCTCAATCATCGTGCGCTTGAGGTTGCGACTGCGCGCGGCGATCACGCCATTCACGCTGAAGCTCTGGGTAGACGTGAGCGTTGGAGAGCCACAGCTTGTGAGCTCCACCGGGTACGTACCCAAGTCGAGACAGAATGAGGACGCGCTCAGTGGCGAGACGTTGCCGGCACTTGCGCCCAGCGACCACTTCTGCTTGTCGGCCTTGCTGCACTTGGCCACGGAGACCTTCTTGAGCCCGGCCTGGTCGAACTCCAAGCAGTTGCCGTCCAGCGTGCGTAGCTCCTGGTCGAACGAGTAGCTCCAGACCTGGTTGAGGCTGCCGTGACACTTTGACGGCACGGCGGAGCTCGCGCCGGCGTTGTCGAGACACAGGCCGTTCGCAGAGAGTACGTCGCCCGTGTCGACAGCCAGCGAGGACGATCGAAGCAGCTGTGAGGGCTGCGAGCCCCGACACTCGCTCAGCTTCGCCACACCACCCACGCTGCTGCTTGCATCGAGGCACAGGCCAATCTTGTTAACCCCGACGGCCGCGACCGTGCCGTCGTACTTGACGCGCCACTGCTGATCCCAGCTGCTTGGGTCGCACACGGCTGCCTTGACGGAGTTGTCGCTCTGGTACTCGAGGCAGAGAGGGTTGCTCTCTGAGCCCACGCGAAGGAAGCGGCGGTCAGCCATCGCGAAGAGCTGCTCGTCACCTCCGGTGCAGTAGGCGCTCACGATAGCGGACGTGGTGCTGTTGACCTGGAGACAGTTGTTGCCGTTCGGGCTCGCGCTATGCTGGAGCAGATCGCCACCTCCAAGCACTAAGCACTGGCGCCGGGCTCAGCACGAGGCTGAGCGCCAAGACCGCAGCTGCAAGTCGCGCGACTGGCGGAGTCGTCTTCACCATCACGAGCCTTGAGATATTCTCTCCACTAACGAAAGACCGAAGAGCCTAGAGAACTGGAGGAGCTTTGCGCAGTAGAGCGCAAAAGCCGGAATGAATTGCAGTCTTCGAGCCGTCGAGTCGAGCCAAAAGACTGACTGGTCCCTGGCTGTCCGCCTCCCCCTGAACGAGACCGCCAAGCGCAAATAAGCAGGAGGTGGACTTTTGAGGCGCGAGAGATTCACATTCTGACATTTATCTGTTTCTGTAACCAGATTTCTCTCACGAGAAGTGGAAATCGAATATTTTACACTGTATTCGATTTCAAGACCTCTAGACCTCTGTTGGTTCGCAGAAGAGTCGATAATAACAGTGCAGGGATGGCTAAAACCTAATTTTTACAGGGCAACCATTAGGTTTGCATTTAAATCTGTATAAACCTGATTTTAGCCCATTTAAACTTCTTTGAAAATTTCAGACTGCATGGCAATATTCATGAATTGTAGCAGTGACAAGTAAAATTGATGATAACTCACGGCAAATTGAACACGAAGTTTGCTCGAGTGCTTGTGGCCAGTGATATTTTGATGAAAGTATAATAATAAGAGCCTAAAATTTAGGTTCAATAAATAAACCTAAATATTCGAATTTTAAGCCGTTCGAATTGGTCAATAAACCTATATTAAAACCTAGTATAAAAACCTGCGCTACCATCCCTGCAATAGTATGGGACGAGTCAAATCATAACCTTACAAACAAATCACTGACACTGCAAATCAGCTTTACAGTTGCCGAGTCGACCATCACAGACAGCACAACGATTAACGAAGCTGTACCACTCGCAGACTGTACTAAAGTAGGCCAGAGTGGGTAGTTAAGAGGAATCGCGAAACGCGATAGGTTGCTGGACGGCAGGGCGTCTTTGGCTCAAAGTGCTGCACTAACCCACAGTAGTAGTTACCAGAGCAGGAGGTCGATCTCCTCAGATCTCGCAATAGGATGATAACAAATCTGTGTCACTCGCACATCTCGGCAGGTCGGTCGGCAGTGCCAGAAGCATCAGTGATATATATTACTACCTCCGTCCCAAAATATGTGTCCCATATAGAGCCGGAGCTTGGAATAGTCTCTCTAGGATCGCTATTGCAAAGCTGATTGGTGGTATTTTTAGATAGGGATTAGGCGATTTGAATGATGGTCTCAGAACGAAAATCCATACCCTGGTTCACTCGCAGTTTCGCTCCAAAGTCGGCACCTGGCCCAAGACAAGACAAAAAATGCCGCAGAGCCTCGACAACTCATCCAAATGCAGTCGAAATTTGACCCCCAAGGAGCGTTCGTATGCTGCAACAATGCTCCTGTCGCTCAGCACCGACTTTCGCCTCGAAAAAGGCGCAATCAAGGAGGTTGCCGCCAACTTTTGCTGCTCCACGAAGACAATCAGCCGCCTTTGGAAGAGAACAGCTCAAGGCATGAAGGACGGACACATGGACGGGTACCAAGCGCAGCGCAAGGGCCGATGTGGTCGGCGTCGTTTGATTTCTGCGGAGAATGCCGTTCAGCTCTGGGAGCGGATCGAACTTATCCCCCACGCTGACCGACAGGACATTCGCACTTTAGCGGATCGGTTGGGTATGTCGCCGTCCACGCTGCACCGGTACTTCATGGAGAAGCTCTTTCGTCGCCACTCTGCAGCACTCAAGCCCCTTCTCACGACCAAGAACCGCATTGATCGAGTGAAGTTTGCGCTGTCGTTTGTGGACGAGCCTGCGATGCAGTTTGATCCACTTCTCGACCACGTACATGTGGACGAGAAGTGGTTCTACATGCAGCGCACGAGCAAGAAGATCTACTTATCGCCACGAGAAGACGATCCCCATTTCGTCACCAAGAGCAAGTCCTTCATTGAGAAAGTGATGGTGCTTGTTGCGATCGCTCGTCCACGCTTCGACCATCACCGAAAGAAGATGTTTGATGGGAGGATCGGCATGTGGCCGTTTGTGCAGGTCGTCCCAGCAGTGCGCAACAGCAAGAATCGACCGGCAGGAACCCCAGTGTTGCAGAGCGTCACGGTCACGCGAGATGTGTATCGTCACTACCTCGTCTCACATGTGATCCCGACGATAAAAAAGGTGTGGCCCGCAGCAAAAACACGCAAGATCGTTGTTCAACAAGACAACGCGAAACCGCATGTGCTTCTCAGCGACGAGGCTGTTGCTGCCGCATGCAGAGAAGATGGGTGGAACATCGAGCTGCGTGCTCAACCCGCCAACTCGCCAGATTGTAATGTCCTCGACTTGGGGTTTTTCTCCTCTATTCAGTCTCTCCAGATAAAGAAGCCAGCGACGTCGATGGAGGGGCTAATCGAAAACATTCGCCAAGCTTTTAGTGACTTGCACTTCACTAAGATTGATAGGGTATTCATGAGCTTTCAGTATGTGTTAAATGAGATACTAGCAAATAGTGGCGGGAATCGCTTTAGAATACCCCATGTGGGCAAGAGCTCTTTGCTGATGAAGAGCGGGCTTCTTCCAACGAGAATTACGTGTGATACCATCGCTTTGGAGACTGCGAGATCCATGATAGAGTCTGCATCGGTAACTGAAGTACTGTTGTGATCGGTTGATTTAAAGTTCGCACAATCGAGTATTTTGTCAAATTTCCGTACTTTGTCTGGATGGGACACTTATTTCGAGAATTTTTTTGGTATGGAACCGGACACTTATTTTGGGACGGAGGTAGTATATAATTTCTTCGCAACTGATTTTTCCTTTTTTCACCATATTTCTTGGCCTCCAGTTGTTACTTGCCCGGCGAAGACGGGCACAACAACCTTGTGTCATGAAATTCTATTGAGCTCCTCATGGGAATGAATAAATTACACCCTTAGCGTCCAATGCCAGCCAGCCTATCAAACTTCAAGCTACCGGCCGTGGCAGCAGGCGGAGAGCAGTTCAGTGGCGTCGTCCTCACGCTTGCCAAAGCGGCTCGTGCGCTGGTAGAGCGGCTTGGCGCGGTGCTCCGCGATGGTGCCCAGGAGCGTCGCCATGTCGCCGGACGAGTAGAACGTGATCGTGGTCGTCGTGTCCTTGATCTCGGCGCTCTTGCGCGACCAGGCGCCACCGATGTTCGTGTAGCCGCCCAGGAGGTACTCCATGAGCGCGTCCTGAAGCAGCTCGGGCGTCTCGGGCGCGAGCTTCACGACCGAGAGCTGGTGCGCGTCCGTGGCGCTGTGGACGACCTCAAATGGGATGCTGTCGGCATTCTTATTCTCATTAAGAGACGTTCGCAATTCGTTGGACGACGTGGCTGGGTTCGCTATTGACTGTTGGCTGCTGCTCGTCGTCATCTTGGTCTGCAATGGGCCGACGACCTTGTTGGGATCTAGCCACGTGTTGCCAGCCACGTAGCTGTTCACGAACGCCTGCATGTTCGAGACGTACCCGTAGACGCCTGGCACCCCTGGGGTGCCGCACCCGTTGCGGCCAGTGCTCACGACGCCCACGAGCACCGGGTTCCCGTTCTGGTAGTACACGAGAGGGCCCCCCGAGTCCCCCGTGCAGGCATCGCGAGCTGGTTCGCCACCGGCACAGAGCATGCTGTCGTCCAGCTCCGGGTAGTACTGCTGGCACGAGGCCCGGTCGTAGAATGGCAGGTCCACGGAGCGCATGACGGGAGACAGCGACGTGCTCATGGCGCTGTTGGCGCCGTAGCCAAAGAGCGTAAAGTCGGTTGAGGCGTCAAAGTTGAGCGCATTGTCGAGCTGGATCGGGGCCGGGTACGCCTGCACCTCGAGCTCGATGATCGCCACGTCGTACGAGATACTCGACTGCTTCCCGTACATCGGATGGACGATCACCTTGTTCTTCTTGATCGCGATGAGCTCGGTCTCGGTACCTGACGAGGCGCGGGACCCCACGGAGACGTACTTGGCCTCACCGCCGAGCACGCAATGCGCAGCTGTGAGCACGTAGCTGGGCGCGATGAGGCTGCCGCCGCAGAAGTTCTGGCCCGACTTGTCCTTGCGCAGCCCGACGATAAAGCCCACCTGGGTGTCGGCGGGCATCGAGTCGTACACTAGACTGCCAGTGTACCCTGGGTCGTTTGCTGGTAGCACGTTGATCTGTGAGATCTCAAATCTCTTCATGGAGACTCCAGGCTTGCCCTGCCAGACATGGCCCAGACTGACGCTGTTGATGAAGTCTTTCGAGCATTCTCTAGCGATGCGAGCGTAGCAGGAAGGAGCTGATGTTGACGAGCTGGTCTCATCTACGCAGGTGCTGCTGGAGCACGCGTTCGAAGCAATGCCGAGCAGAGCGTTTCCACCGAGGAGCGCTGCCATAAGTCCGCTTCCCGGTGCGTTTGAGCTTCCGGGCATAGGCTTCAATGACGAGCAGTGGACGATTTCGTCAGCTGGTGCTTCGCCACTACCACTGGAATAGAGGCTGGTACTGGACGACGATGTGGGCACGTCGGAACTCTTGGCCGATGGTGTTTCACTGGCGCAGAGGATCGACGAGTCGAGTCGGGATACTGAAAGCGGCCACGAGTACTGAGGTGGCTCAGGGGCATCAGCTAGTGGTGTGGCAACCTCGAACTCCGTGAAGGACATGCTGTCGCTGTCGTCGCTGCTGCTGGTATTGCTGTTGCCACTACCGGCACTGCTGCTAGTCACGTTGATGCTGTCACTGGTCTCGGGTTGAGGCTGAAGGAGTTTGTCGTTCCACGCCAGCATGATTGGGGCAAAGTACGACATCCCCTTGAGCTCAATCAGCGCGAGATCGTTCGTGGCGTTCGAGCTTTCAAACTCTGGATGGATGAGTACGTTACGCACGCTCATAGTGTCTTCGATCGTAGTATTCGCCACTCGATGGTCGATTCCGAGACGCACGTGGGACACTGTCGCGTTCACGACACACGATGCGCTCGTGAGCACAAACGTAGGCGCAATGAGCACTCCACTGCACAGCGCCATTTCATCGCTAGCATCACTAATGAGGACAGCGAACGTCGACGCCAGTGATCCCATGGCATCGCCCTCCACGCTAACTTCGTCATCGCTGAGGTTAGCTATGCCCAGTGGCTCAAGATCCCAGAGCGCCGTGTTCTGGGTCTCATTGCGGATCCACTCTTCCTTCGCAGCCAGGAACGCCGCATCGTGGAAGAGTCCGCCGGGACAGATCGCCGAGTAGCACTGTGGAAGCGCGACGAGCTTGTTGTCGTGAAGGATGAGCCCCTGCGAGAAGCCGACGATTTCCTGGCGATCGCGCTCCGAGCCTAGCGCGAGGCACCAGAAGAACGGCACGGCTTCATAGTTGAGCACGTTGCACTTCGTCGGTGGTAGACGTACGATGCTCTTCTTTACAACGACGCCCTGGTCCGTTCGCTGTGAGGCGAAGAGGTTGTCCATGGCCACGAGCTCCCAGGTTTCGTCTGTGACTTGGTACTGCTTGGACACACTTCTCGAGATCACGAGTGGCGTCATCTCTGTGATTGGCTGGGCTAACTCGATGATCACGAGCGCAGTGTCGTAGTCCTGATGTCGCACGACGTTCGCCACGCTGTAGCTCTTCATTGTGTTATTGCTCCCAGTAGCGGATGCAATGACCTGGGGCTCCGTGATAAAGTTCATACAGAGCCCATCTGCGACGAGGTACTTTGGCGCGATGAGGATGCCCAGGCAGCCCTGCAGCTCGCCGTACTCGCCAGTCGTGTTTTGCACCACGAGCGCCGCAAAGGAACTGTACTCACCCAGTGACGGTAGCTCTGTCCAGCCGCCGACAAAGTTGCCTAGTGGAGCTGGATCACCGCTTTCGACAGTGTCGAGTCCAGAGCCTAGCTGTTCGTCTGGGATCACGATGTCGCCATCCAGGGACGACGAGGACGAGGAAGCTGAACTGCTATTGCTACTAAATGACGACGCATCGTCACCAGCATCAGCGTCACTGGTAGAAGCTGAGAACGAATCGCCTAGCGAGACCTTGCCGACTACGATCGCGGATGCGTCGAAGCCAAACCCAAGACGGGTTTGCTGTGACTTGGAAGAGCTGTCCGCTGGCGTAAGCTTGATGAGCGGCATAATGAAACCGAGCACGCTTGGGATGTACACGAACGCCTGGACCTCTGCGCAGGACTCTGTCAGTCGGAGTCCGACGATCACGACTCGTTCGCTGCCGTCCTGGTCTGTTTCGCGGGTGACAATGGGGCTCCCACGCATGGTCTCTTTAGAGTTAATACAGCCAACAGGACTCGATGATGACGATGACGAGCCCTTGAGGCGCTTGGCTGGCGTCATCTGCTGCTGAGAGCACCAGACGCTCGCGTCGCCACTGAAATCTGGGGATCCGGCACATAATTCCTGGGAAAATTCAAGTCTCGACGCCCACACGACGTCGCCCGGTCCCACTTGGAGCTCCTGGAACTGCGATCCTGTTGTTGTTGTCTGCTGTGGCTGATCTGAGGCGAACTCGCTGCTGTTGGACGGCAAAGCCGCCATTCGCCATCTGTTCTGGGTGTCGTCACCAGTCGCGTCGTCCAGGAAAACGAGCGCCACGTTGTTCGCGAACGCATGGGTCACGCCAAAGTGCGGATGGAGCTCGACGCGCTGCTTCTGTCTCTTTAATGACGATACTGAAGAAGACACGTTGACGGCCACGAGCTGCGGACTGAGCGCGCAGTGGGCCGTCGTGAGCACGACGCTCGGCGTGAGCAGCACGCCGGCGCAGAGCTCGCGGCCGAACCTGCCGCCGAAGAAGCGCGCGAGCGCCACGTCCTCTGCATCTGTCGTGGCCGCGTCGGCGGTCTGCGCGACCGTGACGAGCGCGAGCCACTGCCGCCACCGCATCATGAAGGGACGGGGTCTGTGTGGGGGAGCGCAGGTTGGGCAATGCGGTGGCGCATGCAGACAGTCAGCAAGTGATGTGGCGACAGTCCGCCGCTGTGCTTGATGCCCTGTGCGGTCTCTGCGCCGGGAATGTCCAGATGGTGGGCAAGCAGCTTGCTGACCTCTGTTGCGGATCCTTACTGGGTTTACTACCTTGTTATGCGTTGTATGAAGGTTTTTATATGATTTTTGAGTAGATCGAATTTTTGAGTAGATCGAGTATGCATAAGGGTTTATGTATTTTATGGAGGTAAATAAAGGGTGAACTCCCAGCGTCAAGAGAACTGACACACGAATGGAACGTGTGGGTGATGGTTGTCAAGCAATCCATCGACAGGTGAGCTCGTGAGCTCCGATGGCGTGGTTTTCAAAAGCAACCGCCGCTGCTCAGTTGAAGGATTGACGACAGTATGGAGACGTCTGCTGTGTGTGGTCAAAACGTCAAAACACGGAGTGAGTTTACACACAATAATGCATGCCACACACTGCAGCAGCCTGCCATTCGTCTGGCAGGGAGTCGTCAAAATCTTGACTCTGGCTTTTTCACAGACAGTTAACCGAGGGCTCCATTATTCGTGCATCCTGTCGGCGAATGCATGCGATTGCGCCACATAGAACATGGAGCTCGACGGATCTGTGAAGGCTTCGGCTATGGGCGTCTTCTGTAAAGTGTCGGGGCCAGAGCTGACTCTGCGGTTCGACTACTCACGCTCCTCACGTTCACCGTAATTGTGGTGGTGATCGATTTCACGCGATTGAATGAGATGTGTCAAGAGCTCATCCGACTCTATATCTTGATCGTACTTTATCGAATTCACACCAAACAACACAAATATTGGTCAAAAGCCGCGCTTCAAACCCAAAAGTGGGCGTGAAGGAATGGCTTTTTGAGCCTATTTTTCTGCTCTGTTGTTGCTGTTTGAGAGACCGTTTTGGGAACTGAGTTCGTACGAGTCGCGATTCTGCGTAGCCCATCTGCAGCAATAGTGAGCGGCGCACTGATATGGTAGTGCTGCTGGAGGCGCTTCTGCCGGCAAGATCGCGGCCGGTTGTGGTTGGGTTGTTGATGTGGTGGTTGTGGCTGTGGTGGTTGTGGTTGTAGCTACACCTTTTCCTGGTCATAATGGGAAAATGATCAAGCAATGTGAACCGAAAATAAAAAATTAGGAATATTGAGATTACAAACATAGTCTTAGAACAGTACCGTGGCTCAATGCCCAATCAAATCGGGCAAAGCCGCACTCAAATCGGGCGGGAAACAAATGAACCGGTTCGCGCGCAAACTGCGGCGCAGTGCGCAGCAGCGATCACGCCGGAGCAACCACTGGAGAGAGCGCATCGGGGAACGAGGGGTGGGGCACTGCGTTACCTGACCTACACGCTGATTTGAATGAAGGAGATGGTGATGTTCGACTTTAGCGTGAGGTTATCGACATCCATCATCAGCCGCCACCTACTCAGCAAGCTGTACACCATCAAGCAAGTATGTGTTTATGTTGTATCCATCCTGATCGACGTCTGTATGTACCGTTTACATTTAGTCATGTTTGCTTTATGTTAACGAAGACTCGGATTGAGCCAGCAACGTGTAACAACGAGACCAACAAGAGCAAGAGAATAGTGTTCGCAGACAAGCTCGTTGCACACGAGCAAGAAGGTGATTATATCGTATTCTACGATGATACTAACTTTAATCTTTACTGTAAGCGCATGCAAGGATGCGCGAAGAAGGGTGAGCGTGTTGCTGCCGTACTTCCTCCTTCCAAGGGTGCCAATCTCCAGATCCAGTGTGCTGCGTCCCTGGCGGAGGGCGTCGTTCACCATCGCCTGGAGCGCGGAAGGATCAAGATGCAGCAGAACGCCGATTACGTAGAGGCCGTCTACGCTGCTACCACGGCCTCCGCCAGCTACCGTGAGCTTTACGCCGGGAAGATCGTCATCGTCATGAACAACGCCCCCAGCTCACCGGCAGACCGAAGAGCGAGTTCGTGAGCACGAGGACTTGGTGCTGCTGCGCTTGGCGCCGTACTCACCGATGTACAACCCAATTGAGGGTTGCTTCAGTGTGCCGAAGGCGCGGATCAAGGACTAACTCGCCCTCTTCAGTCACGAGGTGATGCAGCAAAGCAACTACCCAACGATGCCCGCGCGCCGTATGGCTCTACTCGAAGACGCGGCGAACAAGTCGATGAGCTGCATGACCCCGCGCTTGGTCTTTAGCCAGTACGCGCATGCTTTGCGCGCGGTCGAGGCTGCACGTCGCATGGAAGACATGCATTATGGCCGCTAAGTACTTATGGGCTCAGTTTGAGTGCCGCATTTCTCAGTTTGATTGCTCCATTTAACTGCAACTTTTTTAATCAGAATATATTTCAGTTTTTTCACATACCCACTTTGCTTGCTCATTTTCCCATTATAACTAGGAAAAAGTGTAGAGCTGTTAACGTTAGACGTTATCTGGGTAACTTCGCATTTGAAGAAGAAGCAGATCGTTGAACCTACAACTTACAACCTACAAACCAGTACAACCTACTGAATGTTTCAAAATGTGTTTCTACTTACTCCGGCGTACATTTGCTTGCTGCGACTTTACGTTTGCATTAGGGGTAGCCAAACCTGCCTTCCAGCAGCAAGTCAGTTTTTCACCGACTTTCTCGACCGCTGATTGGCTGGATATGCGAGACTTTTTCCACCTCAACAGATTCAAAAAAGTGTCTGGTCGACGCAGCAGTAACAAAAAAGTTGTGGATTGAAGTTGCACTTCAAAATCAGCGCGCGCATTGTGCCACAGCAACTCTCGTCGGGCTGCCCTTTCGACCCGTACAGTACCCGTTCCAACCACCACGAGCGTCACTCCTCGCCAGCCACAGTCTCATGGCATCGCGCCTCGCGTGCCATCGGTACTTCACGACACGCCTCGGACACTTGACTCTCCAGTATCAACATGAGCACGCTCCCTGTTGCCGACGACGCAACCACGGAGGCGCCATGTAAATATAAGTAGTACCAAAAGGTTCAGAACGATGAGACCGATATCGCTGGCACTACTCTTCTCCCGTGTACAGGACCCACATGCCAGCTCCAGATCCTTCGCGGGTGCCTTGCGCGTATCCTGACCGATTTCAAGGCTGCCAGCAATTTTAATTAGACTGCCTGCAGCAAGCGCTGCTACAACGCAGAAATAAAGCGTGAACATCGAAGGCTCAGCGACGCCAACTGCGTCAAGGAGCGCGTTCCATGGTACAACGATGGACCATCGCCAGGCGTGAGCTCTCTCAGCTGCCTGCTGGACTAGCTTACGACGGGCACGAAGTACAACAGATACCGCGGCGGCGAGGCGCAGCACAGCGAAAGGAAGTCAGCAATCTGTGGTGAAATCATTCGAGCTATAGCGAACGCGGGCATCAAAACTGTTCGGACATCAAAGGACATGCAAACAAGGATCAGCAGTCTCGAGAAATCGTACAAGGCATCCTCCCACTGCTCAAGAACACGGGCCAAGGCGTCAGTGATGAGGCCAGCCTGCGAAGCGAAATCCTGAAGCGAAGCCCTCGTTACTATGAGTTGCAAGAAATCCTCGAAGATCAGCCAACTACAACACCACTGTTCCTCAGCACACACGGCTACAGCAGTGACGACGATTTCGAAACATGTGGAGATGGCGAAGAAAGCGGGTCCGACAGTGAGTCATCAGACTCTTCTGGCGTGGCCACTGGTTGCACTCGAAACAAAAGAGCGACCAGCGTCCCGATCTCAATTATGAAGAGCAACAACAACAAAATCAAGACCGTCGAGCCAATATGCATTACAGAGCTGAAGGGAATCCAGTTGGCGCAGGAGAAGGAATTCCAGTCGTCATAGCTTAAGTACCATGAGATCGAGCTCAACTTAAAGCGCGAGGAAATCGTCTTGCGGAAGAACCAGGTTGATGATGAAGTTCGAGAAGCAAAATCACGAATGAATTAAAGAAGTCAAAGCGCGAACTGAGGGAGCCAAAGCACGAGCCAAAGAAGCAGCTGCAAGAACGATAAAGCTAAGCGAAGAAGCTCAAGTGTTTTGCTCTCTAGGAAGGTGAGCCTCTTACGTGAACGAAAGAAGCTGCAGGATGAAGGAATACCATAGCAAGATAGCAACTTTCTTTTACCACTAGCTACGATTTCTAATAAGTAGCAACATAGCTGTTTGCGTCGCTCTTCGCCTGAGGCATCTCTTGGTACCGGGGCATTCAGCTCGTTGTCAATCTCAAGACCGTTTTGGTGAATCTCATATTCCCACTCTGAGGGCACTGGCTCACTGATCAGTAGGTTGTGTATAATGCACCCACTCGTTAAGTATTTGATTACGTTCTTCATGTGCGCTTTGCTCTTTATCACCACACGAACTTCTTTGAAGTACTGAAATCTCGTCTTCAACAGATCAAGGCAATGCTCGGTCTTGATCCGCGCTTTTGCGAGCTTCGTGTTGAAGTATGTCTTGTGCAGATCGAGCTCGGTCTTGGGAGGTCTCTTGAATGCTGATACCATTGTAGGCGACGCCTGGAACGCCGAGTCTTCAAGCAAGTACTGGTCGTTGCGGAAGTACTGGCTCGGATTCAAGTGCAAGCGACCATTCGACCAAACTCGATTGTCGTGCACCGAGCCCGGCCATCAACGACGACTTCTCGAACTCTTGCGACATCATCACAAGTGATTAGAGCATTGATAGCGTACCCACCTTTTCTGCAGAAGTAGTCCTCGCCGTTCTTCATTGGCTTAAAAGCCAGCGGCAGCAAATTTCCGTCCATCATTCCAACGCAGTTCACGAACTCGTACTTGGACTGGATTAGCTTGGCGATGAGCTGTCTTTCTTCTTAGTCTGGCCACGTGATGATTGAGCTGTCGAGCTTCAAAAACGCGGCCACGGCGCGCTGCACATAGTTGGGAATGGAGCCCTTGCCGAGGCCCAGAAAAAAGGCAAAATTTGACGACGAGTTGTCGTTTCCGCTCATGCCCAGAGACTTCAACAGCACGAGCAGGTGTAGCTCAGCGGGTCCACGGAACGTGCGGCGGGCGTCAGGCTGAAAGACACGATCGTCTTTAATCAGCTTCACGATGCTGTGGAATGCCTTGCGGTCGACGCGAAAATGGCCGAGGAACTCGGTGTCGTTCATGTACTTGCGTTCGTGCAGTATGCGCTTCCACTTGTCGCTTCTCATCATGTACTTGTGGGGGCGGGCTACATAACGTGTGCGACGCACTTCTTCGAGCTCAAGCAAGTACAGCTGGTCGACGTCGTCGTCAAACGTATCCGGCAAGTCGAGTATGTAGCGCAGCTCGGCTTGGTCGCTGCGCTCTTCGACAGCGGTCGTCAAGTTTCTCAGCGCCACTTGGCGCGCGGACGTGCGGACGCGCGGGGCATGCTGAAAAACAAAACTGACTTGCTGCTGCAAGTGCGCAATGGGGTGATCAAACCTCCTTGCATGCGATTGGCCAAAAATAGAGGCGTAAAAAAACCGACTTGCTGCTGGAAGGCAGGTTTGGCAACCCCTAATATTAGAATCTTTTTTGGGGAATTTCACTCAAACATGAAACCTCCGCGAAAAGATAAAAAACACAAGTCTGTTTGTTACCATTTTGCGCAACATTCTCTGATACGGAACATGTATCAGATATTTGAGGCTTGCAAGTGTTTAAAACGTTATGGTTCGTATCGTCACTTTCTAATTTCATATCTGATACGACACGAACTATTAAGTTATTAACGCTCAATCATTGTGCAATTTCAGCAAAACGGCCCAAGAGCCCACCAAACGCGAGAAAGAGACGATCTGGATTGAAAGCACGCGGCAGCAGCAGGCGTTGTCCACATCAGAGAAGAAGAGCGTTTTCATTGTCGTCTTAAAGAGGTCGTCGACGCACACGAAGGCGGACAAAGTACCCCCCTTCCTCCCCTCTGTCGCCCTCTGCGCTTCGTATCAAAACGTGGCGCGCGTTGAAGGCAAAGTGTCTTGTGCCGAAAGAAGGAACATAGAGAACGAAGAAGAAGGGAAGCAACACAACATTACCAGCAAATATGGTGAAGAACGACGGGTACGTGAAGGAGAACCGCAGCGACTGGGTCGCCGTGGAGGCGCAGTTCCAGAACTCGGCGAGCCAGGCGAACCAGCCCGTGCGCGCCAAGAGCGCGTTCCAGTATTTCCAGAAGAAGGTCATGGCGGAGGTCAAGAGCGAGCTCACGCTGGCCGCGGCCGAGAAGGACGAGCTGCTGGAACTCGGCGGGATCATGAAGGAGGTCAGCGCCCGCTGGCACCAGCTCTCGGCCGTCGAGCGCGAGGAGTTTGTCGAATTGGCCGCGGAGGACCGCAAGCGTTACGACGAAGAGTGCCGCGTGCGCGACCAGGAGGTTGAGGACGAGCGCAAGCGCAAGCGAGAGGAGATGTACGGAGACGTGGACGGCAAGCGCGAGCGCAAGAAGGTACGACATTATTATTTTATTATTGTCCTATACAGTTGATGGCCTGAGACGCCTTGCCTTGTACTGGATGTTGAAATAATATGTTTGTTTACATTGAAGAACCAAATCCCAGATGAACCAAAGGCAAAGCGCGCGCCGCGTGAGCTGAACGAAAAGCAGCTGGAGGCAAAGAAGCTGCGAGACGAGATCCGCCAGCAGGAAGTCGACGTACGTTTCTCTTCTTTCCAGTATTGGTGCATTATGCCAACAGATCTTGGTTTTGAAATTATATATATTTTTTTTAGGAACGCAATGAGCTGAAAGCAGAGGAGAAGCGACAGAAGGACGACCTCGCGCAGAAAAAATCGGATATTGCGTCGGCGCGACTCAAGTATTTGCTCTCGCAGAGCGACATCTTTGCGCATTTCAGCGGCAACATGGGGGAAAAGGACAAGAAGACTGCAGACGCGAGTGGCTCTGGGAAAAGCAAGAAGCGCATCAGCGAAGAAGAGGAGGATGAGAGTCTGCTGACGGACAAGCACGACGTGGTGCGCCTCACGAAGCAGCCGTCGGTGATCAAGTTTGGTACGATGCGTCAGTACCAGCTGGAAGGCCTGAGCTGGATGGTCAACCTCGCGCACCAGGGCATCAACGGCATCCTCGCGGACGAAATGGGGCTCGGCAAGACCCTGGTAAGCGCCTACGCCCATATCATCGATCGTCTGTTGTTATTTTTTAGATACTAACTCACTGTCTGTTGTTCGTTTCCAGCAAACAATCTCCGTGCTCGGGTATTTTGCCGAGTTCGAGAACATGACTGGCCCGCACATCGTGCTCGTGCCAAAGTCGACGCTCAGCAACTGGCTCAACGAGTTCAACCGCTGGTGTCCGTCGCTGCGAGCAGTCAAGTTCCATGGCGACAAGGTCGAGCGCCAGCGCGTGATCGACGAAGTGCTCTGTCCAGGTTTGACGGACGCGAAGCGCAAGTTCGACGTGTGCGTGACGACATTTGAGATGTGCCTGAAGGAGAAGAGCGCTCTTTGCAAGTTCGCGTGGCGCTATCTCATCATCGACGAAGCCCATCGCATCAAGAACGAGGGCTCGCAATTCTCGACCGTGGTTCGCATGCTGGACACGGAGCACCGCCTGCTGCTCACGGGCACGCCGCTCCAGAACAATTTGCACGAGCTCTGGGCGCTGCTCAACTTTCTGCTCCCTGACGTGTTCGCGTCTGCCAGCGAATTCGACGAGTGGTTCAATTTGGATGTCGCCGACGACGAGGCGAAAAAGCAAATGATCGGTCAGCTGCACAAGATTCTCCGCCCGTTCATGCTGCGTCGCTTGAAGGCCGACGTCGAGAAGAGCCTGCCGCCAAAGAAAGAGACACTGCTGTTTGTCGGCATGTCGAACATGCAGAAAGCGCTGTACAAGTCGCTGCTACTGCGTGACATGAACACAGTGGTGGGAGGCGCGCAGGGTGTGTCCAGAAGTGCGCTCCAGAACATTGTTATGCAGCTGCGCAAGTGCTGTGGCCATCCGTACTTGTTTGAAGGCCAGGAAGACCGAAACCTGGACCCGCTAGGCGATCACGTGGTTGACAATTGCGGCAAGATGGTGCTGATGGACAAGCTGCTGAAGAAACTCAAGCAGCGTGGCTCGCGTGTCCTGATCTTCACGCAGATGACGCGGATATTGGATGTCATGGAAGACTTTTGCCGCATGCGCCAGTACGAATACTGCCGCATTGATGGGCAGACTTCGTACGAAGACCGCGAGAGCTCGATCGAGGAGTACAACCGCGAGAACTCGTCCAAGTTCATCTTCTTGCTCTCGACGCGCGCCGGTGGGCTCGGTATCAACCTGTACACTGCGGACGTGGTGATCCTGTACGACTCGGATTGGAACCCTCAAGCAGATCTCCAGGCTCAGGATCGCGCGCATCGTATCGGTCAGAAGAAGGAGGTGAACGTGTACCGTCTGGTCACGGCTGACTCTGTGGAAGAGAAGATCATTGAGCGTGCGCAGCAAAAGCTCAAGCTCGACGCCATGGTGGTTCAGCAGGGTCGGCTTCAAGAGAAGCAGACGAAGCTTAGCAAGAACGACATGCTCGAGATGATCCGCTTTGGCGCTGACCAAGTGTTCCGCGCAACGGACTCCAACATCACAGACGAGGACATTGACGCCATTCTCGCCAAGGGTGAGCAGCGAACGGAGGAGATGAAGCAGAAGATGCAGGTGCACGACAAGGGTGACCTGCTCGACTTTAAATTGGATGGCGGCGGTTGTCAGAACCACGATGGTATTGACTACTCGAATGAGAAAGAACGGCAAGAGGAGCTGAAGCGACTCGCCGAGGCGGAGTTTGCGCGAAACTTTGCCGAGGGAATGGGAAAACGCGAGCGCCGCACTGTGATTCGTAGCCAGGTGCCGTCCGAGGGGAAGCGCAGCACCACCAACAAGTCAAAGCAACTGCCCAAGGCGCTGCGTCTGCCGCGCATGGATGAATGGCAGTTTTACAACCGCAAGCGTCTGCTGGAGCTGCATGAGATTGAATGCGCACATTACGAGCAGGCGAAGCTGGATATGGAGAAGCCGCCGCTCCCACCGCATGCCCAGTACTTGAGCTTGGAGGATCTCGACGAGAAGGAAAAGTTGCTGCGTGAAGGCTTTGGCGACTGGAACAAGCCGCAGTTCTTTTTGTTTATCAAGCTGCTGGCTCGCTACGGACGTGGAAATGTGGAGGCTGTTGCGCGTGAGATGGGGAAACCGTTTGACGAGGTTGAGCAGTACGCAAAGGTGTTCCTCGTTCGCGGCCAGGACGAGCTCGGCGATTGGCCGAAGATTTTGAAATCGATTGAAAAGGGGGAATCGAAGCTCCTGGAGATCGAGCGCCTGACTGAGGAGACTGCTCGCAAGGTGAACCGGTACTCGAACCCGTGGGAGGACATGCCGATCAACTACCAGGGCAAGGGAGGCAAGGTGTTCACTGAAGAGGAAGACCGCGTCTTGCTGTGCCTCGTCAACAAGTTTGGCTACGGCTCGTGGGAGAAGATCAAGGAGGAGATTTGCAGCCTCGAGACGTTTGCGTTCGACTACTACCTGCGCTCTCGCACTGCTGCTGAGCTCGGGCGTCGCTGTGACTCGCTTATGCGCATTTGCGAGAAGGACAATGCCGACCTGGAGGTGAAGGAGAAGAAGGAGTACGAGATGCGCCAGCAGCTGCAGAAGCAGCGCGAGAGTCTTGATGCCCGCTTAACTGCCGCACGTGAGGAGCTCAAACAGAACCAGCTGCGTATGGACGAGCAGATCATGAAGGAGGCGAAGCGCATGCAGGCGAAGCGCGAGGCCAAGCGCTCGAAGAAGCGCAAAGACCGTGACGAACGCGACGAGTTGGTGAATCGGTACGCTGGCGAGCTCGCGGGCTTTGTTGAGAGGGCGACGAGCATGGATATGGCCAAGGTGGCGCTCGAGTTTGCAGCGTCCATCCGAGAGACAAAGGGCGAGGAGCTCGAGCCGTCGTACGTGCTGAAGAAGATCCGCGAGATCGCCGAGCCGATCGCAAATGGCATGCTGGCCTGGCAGCTGAAGGAGGAAAACGGTCAGTTCGCATTACCGTCCCCTGCGAACGACAAGAAGCTCAAGCAGGAGGGCGCGATGGACGTGTCGCAGTCCGTGAGCATGCAGCTGAAGCACGACGACAGTAGCAACAACTCGCCTCGCGCTTTGACGACTAATAATGACACGCGTCTACCCAAGTCTCCATGGTCGCCAACCGCCATGAAGCAGAAGAAGAGCGGAGGGAAGGTGAAGAAAGAAAGTGTGAAGAGCGAGACGGCGACGATGACGACTACAGCGGCCAAGGACGTGAAGAAGCCGCGCAGCGCGTACGTGCTCTTCAGCATCGAGAAGCGCAAGGAAGTGCGCGCCGGCATGGACCCGGGCGTGCAGCTCGTGGACGTCATGGGCCGGCTCTCGGAGATGTGGAAGGCCATGGGCGAGCACGAGCGCGAGCCCTGGGTGGACGCCGCCAGAGAGGACAAGCTGCGCTACGAGCGCGAGGTGAACGAGACGGTAGCATAAAAGAGAGAGCGAGTCCAGCGACATCCAGCAGCAAGGTATTGTGCATTGTTCATCGCACGCGTATGGGTGATTAATGACGCCTTCTCGCTGCCGCAGACCTCGCTCATTGTTCAAGTGCCAAGACTGTTTGTGGGCTATCTTATTGCGTATCTAATCGTGTCGTATCGTGCAGCGCGCTTCTTGGAGAAGTCACAGTTGAGCACGTAGAACTCCCACATACGCACGAAGGCCTCGGGTCGCTGGATCGCGCCGCCGGGTCCCACGTGGTGTTGAAAGCGCGCATTCCAGCAGAGCAGCGACTTGTCGTAGTCCGAACCGAAGTTGTGAACGTCCTCGATCACGAGCCCGTGCTACGCTGCGAATGCGAGCGTCTGCGCGATGGGCGGCACGAAGCCGCTGGGGAAGATGTAGCGCAGCATCCATAGCTCGATGGGCACCTTGAGCGACCGGTTCGCCGCCGTTCCGTGGACGATCGCGATGCCGTCTTCGTCCCTGAGGCAGCGCGCGACCACCGCGAAGTACGCGTCCAGGTTCTTGTAGCCCACGACCTCGATCATCGCGATCGAAGACTTCGTTGGGCATCTCTCGTAGTCGCGGTACTCGAATTTCGTCAGGTGTGCGATGCCGTCCCGTGCGCCCTTGAGCTGTTCGTTGGAAACGGTGATGCCCGTGACGTGCACGACGTGGTGCTTCGCCAAGTAGCACGCGAGCCCGCCCCAGCCGCAGCCGATGTCCAGCACGAGCATGCCCGGCTCAAGCTTGAGCGTCTCGGCGATCACGCGCAGCTTGTTCTCCTGTGCGACCTCGAGGTCGGACGGGTCGGCCACGCCTTTGAAGTAGCCGCATGAGTACTGCATGCGGTGCTCGTCGAGTCAGAGCTTGAAGAAGTCATTGCCCAGGTCGTAGGTACGACCATGCTGGCGCGCGCCTGGGACTGGAAATTGAAGATGCGTGTTGCGATGTGGACAACCAGGCATTACTGTGCCAACTCTTTTGGGTGCATGTTGAACCAGTCTGCGATGCTGAAATCGGTCACCCACGCATAACTCAACTTATGGGGCCACCCGAAGCTCGAAGCTCCCAACTTCTATGCTGGTACGCATAGCCTACGCTGCCTGGACCTTGAGTGACAGTCCTTGATTTATGCTTTCTTTGATTTGTGGTTTTCTTTTTGTATAGCTGATTCTAAAAGCGTTACATTTGAATGAATTCTGTTTTGTTTTTGGATTGTTGTGCAGGAGCTTGTATGAATGAATCGAGTTTGCTCAAGCATGATTGAAACCCGCTCGAAATCAACCCACTAATTTTACGTCCTATTTTGCTTTTATTTTCTCGGAAAGAACAGGGCGCTTTTCAAATCAAGGCGAAAAAGCGGCGGTGTTCTTATACAAAAACGCAGTTTAAAAATGGCAGGCCGCCACGACGAAGAGGAAGACTACATGCGCGACATCGACACGCTGTCGCAGGACGACGTCGAGGTGCGTTTGCGTGCGTGTTTGGCCACAAGCGTATGCGTCTGACGTGATGGTACAGTGCGTGTGCGTCGTCACCGCGTACGTGTGGTGGCGGTCTTCGTGCTGCCGCGGGCAAAATACACCACAGCGTTCGTTGTGTGACCCACGCATTTTGCTCACGCAAGTGCACGTATGCGCTCATGTATTTTGTATCTGGTTACATTAGGAGTTCGTCGTGGGCGTTCCCGCGCTGGACGATCTCGAGATCTCGGACCACGAAGTGACGTACCGCCGCGCCGAGTTCGGCACCGCGTTCACGACCTCGCGCTTTGACTCGCTGGTAAAAAGCCTTCTTTAATGATTCCAGACCAGTTCAGACCTCACTCAAGACACCAAGACTAACGAGTATTTGTCATATGTTGTGTCAATGATGGTGGACATTTCTATTAGGAGTCGGCCGAATTCGTGACCCACGCAAAAGCGCCAGTCCAGTTCACGACCGCATCGCAGAGCAGTTCAGTGCTGGATGACGACATCTTCACGTTCGGTCCATCGTTCGTGGCGTCGAAGGCTGCTGCTGTCGCGTCCCCAGATGCGGTGGACGAGACTCTGCTGCCAAGTGGCGACATTCCAGACGCGCGCACTGTTCAGTACCACCTCGTGAACCCGTGTTTCGAGTCTGAAGAGTCTCCGGAGGTGATTTTCCGGACGCTCTTGGCGGCGTGCCGGAAGAACAACGTGGACTGCAAGAGTCGTAAGGACTGGAGTGTAAGTGGGTGGCTGTTGATGATGGCAGCAAGTTGATTGTGGATCCAATCCTTCTCCGTGGTTTGCGTGCTGATGGCAGCACGTGAAGAACGGAAGGGGGCGGATTCGACATCAATGCTGTGCCTATGACAACCGACACACTGACGTGGTGGATTTGATAACTCATCGTGCGGGGAAACTCCAGATTGAGGCCTTTGCTCTTGTAGCTGCTGAAGAAGTCTACTTCAACGTGCAGATGCACCGCCTCCCGATCAAGTCCGTCATCCGCGTTGATTTCAATATTTCGTCGGTAAGTCTCGAGCCCATGAAGCTTGGTAGCCTGCATGTCGGAGAAATGAGAAACTAACTGGACTTTGGTTTGCTACAGGGTGACGAGATGATATTTCTTTCCACCGTGGACAAAATCCTGAAGGAGTGCCGACCGATTGACAAGGACATGAAGAACTTACCCGACTTCAGGTTTGAGCAGCTCTTCTCCATATCGTCCTTCTTGATTCGCATGGTGGCGTGATGCAGTGGAGATTGTCAAGACTTGCCCTGCGAACCATCCATCCAGGCTACTGGTCTTGCCCCTGTTTGCTGCATTCAAGTACCGTGCCAGGGAGATTTTTGTCGCGACTGACAGTGTTGCTTGTGCCTTTGCAGCTTTGACATTTTTGTGGATTGGTCCACGTCTCACGCAGAGCTGTTCCCGAACTCGGTGACCGTGGACGACAAGGAATTGCAGTTGCTTCTGCAAGAGATCCAGAACATGAACTGCCACCCGACCACACGATACGAAGCTGCCAAGAGCCTCAAGGATCTGTGTCAGTACTCGAAGAACCGGATCGCTGTCGCAGACAAGTACATGCAGCAGTTCATCGAAGGTCTGGACGCTATGCTGAAGGACGACGACGAAGACATTGTCCGCTTCGCCATCTTTGCGATCCAGGAGTTCGCGATGGACACTGCTCTGTCAGCAGAGTAAGTTTTTGCCTTTCTTTTGTTCTATGGCTACTTGCAAAAGCGCCTGACTGACGTGCTTTGTATTTGTTGATGGCAAAATTGAAGTTTGGAGTTTCCTGAGCTGCCAGAGACTCTTCGAAGCATCTCGGCATCTTCAAAGAAGAGCTCCACGAAGAAGCTCGCGAGTGAACTGTACGCCATTGTGAGCCCCGTCAGTTAAGCTAAGGGCACTGTACAAGAGAGAGATGGAGGCTCCAGCATATCAGCAGCACACAGCGAGAGAGAAAGATTTCCAGAGAAGGGAGAGCGCGAGGCGAGATCTTTTTCGTCTCGATAACCGACCCACCGGAATGGAACCTATTGTTATTTTCCCCACGCTATCATCGCATGCCTGCGTCTCGTGGGCCATGCTCCGACAGACAAGCAAGTGAACCCATTTGAGAATGAGAATGCGCTCGTCGATGGACGTGTGATTGAAGTGGTGTGGAGTGGTGTGGTTCTGCCCCCGTCAGCACCTGATTTCCCAAATTGGCACGTCGTTCACGTCGGAATCCGAAATTGGAGTCGACGGGCAGTGGGCCACCTTCATCTATTTTTAACTTCTCATATTTCACATATTCATTGTAAGAGGAAGTCTTTTTACCTCTATAAATACCATATACTGCTAAAAATATGAAAAAGGATCGATTTTGAACAGACAAATAGATCTCATAATTCCAATGTTGACTTTTATCATTTATTCGTATCATAAAGAGGCTACTATTCGTATCAGTTTTTCCCTCCTTTTTTCTTGGTGAAATTTCACCGGCGTCACGCTGGATCCTGAGATGAAGTTGAACGTGAAGAAACGGACGCGTCGCGCATTTTGCAAGTGCTCACTTCAGTCATTCCCGAATTGGATCTGCAGCAGACGCACGCACTCTCTCCATCCACCCACCCATTCACGATGCTCTCGCCCGCGCTCCTGAAGACCGCGTCCAAGCGCTCGGTGCGCGCGCTCTCGGCGGCCACCAGCTCCGCATTGTCCTTCCAGAGCGCGCTGCCGGCCGCGCAGACCATGCAGACGCGCTCGTTCGTGTACGGGCAGCTCTACAAGGTGGCGAAGAAGATGATGCCGCGCATGTCCAACACGGAGAAGGCGGCGCTCGAGAGCGGCACGGTCGGCTTTGACCGCGACATCTTCTCCGGCTCGCCCGAGCTCAAGACGCTCGACAAGTACTCGGCCAAGCTCTCGCCGGAAGAGCAGAAGTTCATGGACAACGAGGTGCAGCAGCTCTGCGAGATGCTCGACGACTACGCGATTAGCAACGACCAGGACCTGCCGCTTGAGGTGTGGAAGTTCATCAAGGAGAAGGGTTTCCTGGGCATGATCATCCCCAAGGAGTTCGGCGGCCTCCAGTTCTCGGCGCACGGCCACTCGATGGTGATCACCAAGATCGCGTCACGCAGTCCGCCGGCCGCGGTCACGGTGTGCGTGCCAAACTCGCTCGGACCTGCTGAGCTTCTGCTGCGTTACGGCACGGACGCGCAGAAGGACTACTACCTGCCGGGTTTGGCCTCGGGCAAGCAGCTGCCGTGCTTTGGGCTCACGGGTCCGTCGTCCGGCTCGGACGCTGCGGCCATGCGCGACTCGGGCGTCGTCGTCGAGCAGGACGGTGTCTTGGGTATCCGCGCGACGTTCAACAAGCGCTACATCACGCTGGCGCCAGTGGCGTCGTGTGTCGGTCTCGCCATTGACGTCAAGGACCCACAGGGTTTGCTCAAGGGCCTCGGCCACGAAGGCATCACGGTCGCGCTTTTGGAACGCGACCACGCTGGCCTGCAGATGGGCCGCCGTCACGACACTCTGTCCGTGCCGTTCATGAACGGACCAGTGACGGGTGAGGACGTGTTCATCCCCATGGAGAAGATCATTGGCGGCCAGACGCGCGTCGGCTACGGCTGGAACATGCTCATGGACTGCCTCGCGGAAGGTCGCTCGATCTCTCTGCCAGCGTCCGCGGTCGCTGGCGCCAAGGTGTCAGTGAACGCCGTGGGCGCCTACGCACGCATCCGCAAGCAGTTCAAGGTGCCAATCGCGTCGCTCGAGGGTATCCAGGAGCAGCTCGCGGTCATGGGCGGCCAGGCGTTCATCATGCAGTCGGGCCAACACATGGTCAACGCCATGATCAACCAGCACGAGCAGCCGGCGGTAATCAGTGGCGTGTGCAAGCAGCAGATCACGGACCGTGGTCGCGACACTGTGAACCGCGGCATGGACGTGCTCGGCGGCGCGGGTATCTGCAAGGGCCCCAACAACTTTCTCGCGAGCGTGTACACATCGCTGCCTGTTGCGATCACGGTCGAAGGTGCGAACATCCTGACCCGGTCGCTCATTATCTTTGGCCAGGGGCTTACGCGCGCGCACCCGCACCTGTACGAGCTCATCAAGACGATCCAGCACGGCGACGACATTGCCGGCTTTAAGCGTGAGGTGCACAACCTCGTGAAGCACGGTGTCGTCAACACGACTGGCTCGCTCACGTCGGCGGTCACGCGCTCGCGCTCGAAGAACGACCTGCTCGAGCACTACGAGTCGCAGCTGTCGAAGATCGCCAAGAACTTTGCGGTCTCAGCTGACCTTGCACTCGTGCTCGGCGGCAAGCTCAAGTTTGCCGAGATGATCTCGGGCCGCTTCGCCGACGTCTTCTCGTCGCTCTACCTAGGCTACTCGACGCTCTGGTACTACAAGAACAACCGCAACGTGGAGGGCATCGACATTATCTTTGACTACGCCATGACGCAGCTCTGTTACGAGGCCCAGACCGGCCTCGTGGGCATCAGCAAGAATTTCCCCGTGCCAGGCGTGGGCGGCCTCATGCGCACGCTGTCGTTCCCGTTCGGCCTGCCGTACGACGTGCCGAGCGACAAGCAGATCCGCAAGGTCGCGGACCTGCTCTCGACGGACAACCAGGTGCGCGACCTGCTCTCGGACTCGCTCTTCGTGTCCAAGGACCCGAGCGACCGCGTGGCGCTGCTTAACGCGACTCTGCCCAAGGCCGTCAAGGCCGACGCGGTCCTCACCAAGCTGCGCAAGGAGAAGCGCACGGCGACCGCGGACGAGCAGAAGCTCATCGACGAAGTCGAGGCCGCGCGCGAGATCATTATCCAGGTCGACAGCTTCACGGGCCTGGGCGCCGAGATCAACAAACCCAAGAGCTACGTGCGTCCGGGCATGGTCGGCAGCATCCTGGAGGGCCGCAAGTAGAGGAAAAGTTACGACGCAGATCCCGATCGCAAGAGATTTCATTTATACCGACGACAGCTACTACAGCCACTCGGAAAACTACACTAAGCTAAAGAAACAGCATCACGATCAGTACCTTTGTTGACATGTTTCATCTGGGCCTGCTGTTCAGTTGGCATTCTGAGCCACGTGCATGGCCGTCGTGCTATGATTGCAGTTTTATGTATTTGCATCATTACACGCCCGGGGTTATTAATTCGCTCGCCCTGTAGCCAGCTCCTTCACATGTGTAGAGCGCCCTTCTTGGTCTTCTTAACGCCCGCTCGACAATGTCTCGAGTGAAAAATGCGAAAGCCTAGCTCTGCTTCACGAATTGCTAGTAGCACCACCAATTTCACACGTCACAGTGTTAGCTCTCGGGTATCAAATGCTGAGGGCACCACCAGAGTCATTTGTTTCCATACAAAGTACAAAATAATAAACAAAAAAACGCACCTCGGTCGTCTGCTGCGAGCATCGGATGAAGGCGTCGGCGACCTCCTTGCACTGCAGAAGGTCGCTCTGCTTGTCTCTATAGCACTGCAGACACGCGTCCCGCTCGGGCGCGCACTGCACATCGTTCAGCGGCGCGCGGTACTTCTTGCGGTTGATCTCGTCCACGAGGCGCTGCACTTTCGCGCTCTCCGTGGCCTCAAGCTCCTTGGCGACCTGCGCCTGCTTGGCCGCGTCCGCGACTGACGACTTGACGGACGACGCCTCCGTCTGCTGCTTCTGCTTCGCTTCAAAGTCCTTGCGGAAGTCAGCCGCGCCCTGTAAGAACACGCCCGTAACGAGCACGACCGCAGTTAATATCTGTTTCTGAGCCATACGAGCCAGATAGAGACCAATGGCCTCTTTACCTTCTGGTACGCATCCTGCAATTGCTTCTTCACGAACGCCTCCTGTCTGTATTCACCAGTCGGCATAGCACACAAGACTGTCAGTATGATCCATACACCATCACTCTCTACTGTATCAAACGCCACCAACAATGCACCCGTGCTCAGCATAAACTCACTCTGCGGTCAGGTTCGCGGCGGCCGACGGCGCGTGCTTTGGCTCGGCCGACTTGTCGTTGATCTGCGCGACGAGCGCAGGCGTGAGGTTGATCGACGCCGTGGCCTCCCCTTCTCGCTCATGCTGGTGCTTGAGCTCCGTCTCCACGTCCGACGCCTCCACGCGCGACTGCTTGCCTCCCATGATGATTGCCGCGTTCTCTCGATCTCGTCCAACTTCCTCAAATTCACGTCAGGTCCTGTGGCTTTGGGCCTTTTCTGCGGCCATGAAAACCAAAACCTCACAAATCGCATAGTTGATGCGAAGGTGGAAACCTTCTCAAATGCATACTGGAAAGAAACCGGTTTTTCAAGTGCCAGTACCGGGATTCTTCAGTTGGTTACAGTACTCCAATGTTCAAATAAATTCAAAGGTTCACCTACCTCGGTTTCTTCACATCTCTTTTCGCTGTAAACTTTGGATGTGTTTGTGCCCAGACTCCCAAAAATGTCGCTGGGCGTCAACAACGCGTGGACACAACCAGCCCACGCGGCAGGCTCGTCAACACGACAGAGCAGTGGATTGACCGAGTGAGGAACCTTCTCGTGTCCTTCATGTACCAGTCAAAGTGGCGATCCACACAGCGACTTGTAGACCCGTTGCGTGGGCAGCCATGTGGACAATGAAAAAAACAAGCAATACCAGCAGCCGACAAGCCAAGTAGCCCAGCTTCACAAACGCTTGCAATTGAAGCGAGTCATACGCATTACCACCACCACACACAAGCGACACCGTCCAGGTAATGAACCAATGTCCAATGTTCGATGCACGCCGCCGCCATCACCACCACCACTTGCCTTAATCAATCGTATCGAAGAGAGCGTTTGCGGAAGATAAACCCGCCTATCCGGCCTGCAAAACCCATCCCATTTTGACGATGATGTCGTTGATCCGTGGGATCCCTCGCGAAAAGCCCGTGTTCTGTCCACCCACTCGTTTTCCCCCTATGGCTCCCCACCACGTCAGCACCAGCGCTCACTGCTGTTGCTGAACAAGGGTCCACGAGAGGGGGGAGGGCGGCCTCGCACCCTGGCCCTCCTGCCTGCGTTCCTTTCCCCTACCAAGGCTCCCCCCATTGCCAGGCTCTTTTCACTTTCCAACTCGCCGCTCCAGCTCCAGTCGACAAGCTCAGCTCCTCGATGTCCGCCGTCAAGCAGAACACCGCGATCATCGCCGCCTCCGTCGTGGGCAGCGTGGCACTCGGCTCGCTGCTCGTGCGCGCCGCGCTGCGCCCTGTGCTGCGCTCGCGCGCCACGACCTTCATCACGAAGATGCTCGCCGAGGCCGACATCATCGTGGGCCGCGACATCCTCGTGCACGACGAGACCATCTTCCTCGACTGGGTCAACCGCGGCATGCTCGCGATTGGCGAGTCGTACATGGCCGGCAAGTGGGACGCCGTGACGCCCCTCGACGACGTGCTCACGCGTCTGCTGTCGCTGCCCGCGGACTCGAAGCGAAAGCTCTTCAAGGCCTGGAACTCCAAGCTCATCGCGCTCGGCGCGCACGTGTTCAACTACCAGTCGCCGTCGCGCGCGGGCATTGTCGGTGCGCACCACTACGACATTGGCAACGACTTCTTCAAGCTCTGGCTCGACCCGTACATGCAGTACTCGTGCGCGTACTACAAGGGCGTCGATGACGTCATGGACCTCGACAAGGCGCAGCAGAACAAGCTCCACCTGATCGCGCAGAAGCTCAAGCTCGAGCCAGGCATGCGCGTGCTCGAGATCGGCTGCGGCTGGGGCGGCCTCGCGTGCTTCCTCGCCAAGAACTACGGCGTGCACGTCACGGGCATCACCATCTCGAACGAGCAGCTCAAGGGCGCCCGCGAGTGGGCCGCGCGCGAGGGCGTGTCGCACTTGACGAGCTTCGAGTACTGCGACTACCGCAAGATGGACCGCCAGTTCGACCGCGTCGTGTCGATCGCCATGGTCGAGGCCGTGGGCTACAAGAACCTCGACGAGTACTACGGCGTCATCTCGCGCTGCCTCAAGGACGGCGGCCTCGCGGTCGTGCACGGCATCGCCGCGAACCGGTCGCTCAAGGTGCCCAACCAGCTCTGGATCCTCAAGTACATCTTCCCAAACGGCTTTTTGCCGTCCACGGCCCAGGTCCTGCTCTTCTCGGAGCGCAAGATGGTCATCGAGGACGTGCACAACCTCGGTCCGGACTACGACAAGACGCTCATGTGCTGGAACGCGCGCTTCCAGGAGCACGTGAAGAACGGCACGATCGTGCGCTCCGACGTCTTCAAGCGCATGTGGGAGTACTACCTCATGTACTGCGCCGCGGGCTTCCGCGCGCGCACGATCCAGCTCTGCCAGGTTGTCTACTCCAAGAACCGCACCGAGCGTTACGACACGTTCAGATAAGCGGTCTCCGAGGATGGGGATCCTGACGATAGGGATACAGAGCAGTTCTAGTGTAGTGAACTGCTTGTTGAGCTCCCAGTCGCCAGCATCTGTAGAGAGAGAAGGAAAAACAACGAATACATATCAGGTTTATACAAATGCACACTCACACACACGCACACACGGTACTTACCATGAAGGGACTGCTTGCCTGGTTTTGTGTCGCCAATTGCTGTTGAGATGAACGAGCGACTGTGCACTACGCGTTTGTTGTCTGTTGTCGACGATAGCTGGCTTCGAACGAGGGGTCAGGCCGCACAGAGTTGCAGTGCAGGCGGTGGCGACGGTAAAGCCACTGAGAGGTTGGCAGCTAGAGGCGCGTGCGCCACGCAAGCGCAGCAAGCAACACAGGAGGCAGAAGCGGTAGTAGTACTGAGCTAAGAATTGTGAGTTCACCTGCGTTGAGCTCTTGGATCGCTTGACTTTTCCTGGACAGCCCTTTCCCAGTCTTGCTTTCAGTGATCCTCTGTGAAGCTAAAAAGTGGTTGTTGCTCAACGCTTTTGCTCGCGTTGGACGAAAAATCCCCAAAATTCCCACATCGCGAAGCAATATGAAGCATTTACCATTGCTCGAGATTAGTTAGCTAGCTGCGGTTGGTTGGTTATCTGCCGAGCTCCAGCGTGATAATATTTCGACTTCTCCAGCAGACCTCTAACCTACTGTAAGTACTTCGCCTCTTGAAACGCGAAGTCTGACTTCGGAAGTTTTCGCCCACGACGCTCTGACTAACATCGTGAGCTTGAAGTTGTCCGTCCCATGAAATTTGGACAGTGACTGCGTTGAAATCGGTGGCTCCTATCCACGACCCAGAACACAGAGACCCTGGCGAGATAAAGGGACTGGTTAGCGTGGGACCAGTGGAGTTTGTGGTGACGGCAATGGAAACTGGTTTCGTGCAAAACGTAATTTCAAATATATGAAAAACAAGCGCGCGCATTTTTCGCCACATCACGCTAAACGCAAGCAAACCTCTCGACTTGTCCAAAAGCACTTCTCTTCACTGCGGAGTCAGGTACTCGGTGCATTTACAGAGTCCGCGGTCGTACTCGGCGCCAACGAGGAACTCGATGTCGTCCACCGAAGTGGAAATGCGATAAATCTGCAATATTAATATTAATACATCACACAATAAATTATCAATCAGCTATCAGACTCCCACGACAATTTTTACACCACGACAACAATTTTTAAATAAATAAATATCAACAAACCTTGTGTTTTCCCCAGGTGATCGAGCCCGAGACCGTCGCGTTGATGCGGAAGATGAGCTCGTTGTTGCGGAACGCCGACCAGAGCGCAATGGCCTCCGAGTAGTCCGGTTCGATCTTGATGGGCGCGATCACGTCCGTGATCGAGCCGGCCTTCGCCTCCAATGGTGCGTCTAGTTTCCAGTAGCCCACAAGAGTATTATTGTGGTAGATATCGGCCTTGCCCTCTTCCAAGAGAAACCCAAAGCGGTTCTCGTTGATCGCGCTGATCAGCACCTGGTACTCGATCTTCGGGTGCAGGCTGCGTAGACTCTGGAGGATCGACTCCCAGTCGAACTCGCGGTTGCACACGTTGTAGTCGGGCATGCGCGGGTAAAACATGAGCGCGAACACCGTGACGCCGATCAGACTCGAGATGCACATGATGCGGATGAAGAACGACCGCCACGTAAACGGACGCTCGCTGCAGAATAATTATTTAAGAATAAGCACACGAAATGGTTAATTTGTCAGCAGTGAACCGGTTTTAATAGTATATGACGAGAAAGAACGCACCGTTCACGACGCGCACTCAGTCGCTCGAGCGTGGCGCTGTCCACGTTGTCTTCAAATGTCATGATCTCACGCTCGTGGGCTTCCGCCAGCAGCGGCTCTACCTGGGACTTTGCGAGCTCTTCGTCGTCCTTGTTTCTACGAACGCAATCAGCATTTCGTATAGAAGTAGTACAAGTGTGAGCAAATCCAGCCATCCAGCAGCTACACACATAGCCACCTATTACATTCAAATAAAGATAAATCGTACATTAGCGCAGCGTTCTTCTTCTTCCTTGCAGCCACAGTAGCGCTCACTGGTCGCGGAAGTGCGTGCTCGTACGGCTTCTTGCGTCGTAGGAATACCGAGCAGATCGACGCAATGCCACAGATGCAGCACGTCAGCGTCACCACCAAGCAGAGCACCGCGATCACCACGGACGGGGGCGGGCCGTAGCCAACGTACTGCGGCACCTGGCGCTTGCAATCTGCCACGTTGCAGCCATATCAAAATCAGTACAAGCGTATCATAAACATTGTACCCAGCAACCGCTACTAGTCCGCATGCGCTACCGTCGAGATGGTGGCACGTGGAGATGCCCGTGACACAGCCCATGGGCGAGCCGATGGCGTGGCACTGGAAGTCGAACTCGCAGAAGTGACACGTGTAGCTGGCCTCCACGCACTCGTCGCACGTCTTGTGGTCGGCGCAGGGCGTGAGCGCCGACGCGTTCGCGTCCACTGCGAAGAGTTCATTTGGCGCTGGGGGCCCTGTCGCGCGGCTGAGGCTGGTACTGGTGCTGTTGGTGCTAGTGAAGAGCGCCGCAGTCGACGTCTGGAGAAGCAAGGCCAGCAGGAGCATTTGCAGAAGCAGCAGGAGCTGCGGCGTCGGCTGCTTGGGGCGCTGCATGAGATCCGCCTTCTGCAAGAATTCTTCGTTTTTGAGCTTCAACTGGAAAAGACAAAGCAGAAAGAAATCTTTCGGATCCTCAAAATCTGATACCCCTTATAAGTTGATTGTGTGATATTGGGAAATGAGTCATTTTGTACTCTCACATTTGATTTCTGAGTATATATGATTTTTGCGCTTATGATAATTTTCCTGACACTAAAAGCAGTTCTTGTAAACGAGGTACTTGATCAGAAGCAGGGCGCTCTACTCGAACGGAGGGACAACGAAGAAGACAGACTCCAGCCCCAGCAGTGATGCACGCCACCTTGTTGGTGTGTGCCCTTGAGATAGTATTTTGTTTGCTGTCAATGATGCAACAATAATGTAGCCATCCAATTGACTGTTCTGGGCACATGGGATGCATGCTGCACCATCGCTCTCATCTCCTACGATTGCAGAACGTGCTCAGTTCGGAGACTGGCGAGCAGCTTAAAACGGCATTCTACGGTCAGATGATTAGACAGCCAATCCCTTCGACAAGCGCCGTCACAACGCAAGCTCAACCAATAATATCGCATCCACTGGGCAGTAAGTACAGCCTTACGCTTGGGCTTAATTGAGTATGTGCGGCGCTGACTCCCAGAGCATAATGCGGCGATCCATAGGCACTCGCTTCAAGCTTGCTCCTGGTCGGTTAGTGTCGTCGTGGACGTCGAGTCTTTTCTTCCAACGCAGTTGACACATAAGAGCCCCGGTTCAGTGCAGATAAACCTCCCAGTAGCAAATCGAAATTTCATATGCAAAGACTAAGGTTATGCAACACTGAACATTCAAAATATGGGCTCTCCTGACTTAGCTGACGACGCAGGTGTCAATGATCGTGACAAGAAGCAGCAGCGTTTGCCGGCAACTATGACGTCAGTTTGCTTGTGTGGCCATTGCAACTGTAAAGTCCACACCATCGATCTGAGAAAGTCCGAGAAAGTACGTTGACATGGGCATTTCATGCTCGAATCTATTGATACAGTTTCCAAGTAAACTCGATTCATTTATACAAGCTTCATCACAACAATCCAAAAACAAAACATAATTCATTCAAATGTAACGCTTTTAGAATCAGCTATACAAAAAGAAAACCACAAATCAAAGAAAGCATAAATCAAGGTCCAGGCAGACTCAATGTTGGTCCACAATCCACGCTTCAACATACTTTTGAGGCAAGTCGTTCAGTTGCCAGTCACGCTTACACTATGGTACCGTACTCAAAATCAATTTCAATGCAGACCACCAGCGGATTGATTCTCTAGCCAATGACGCCGATAAATCTTCACCCAGCAGCTCAGAAGCTGCCGCTCGGCTGGTAGCTCAGCATGTCGGCGCCGCGGGCCGTGAACACCTTCTGCAGCAGCTCGTCGCCACAGGCCATGCGCGCGCGCTCGGGGGTCACGGGGCTGCGCAGCTCAAAGTGGCCCTCGACGCCGGCGTCCTTGCGCGCGGCGTAGATAGCCTCTTTGACCGCAAAGAACGCGCTCGCGCCCAGGAACAGCGGCGGCTCGCCCACTGCCTTGCTCGAGTGCACGGCGAACTTGTTCTTCTGGTTAGACTCGAGCCAGATGCGGAAGTCCATCGGCACGTCGTTCGCGCTCGGAATCTTGTATGCGCCCGGCCCGCGCGTGAACAGGTGACCACGCTTGACCCATGGGTGGCCGTCGTCGCCCCACACGAGCTCCTCCAGCGCGAAGAGACCAAAGCCCTGCATGAACGCGCCCTCGATCTGCCCAATGTCGATCGCAGGATTCACGCTGGCGCCCAGGTCCATCAAAATGTCGACGCTCGTCATGTGGAAGTCGCCCGTGAGCACGTCCAGCTCCACCTCGGTGCACGCCACGCCGGTCGTAAAGTAGTTGAACGCAGTACTGCCGGCCGCGTTCTCCGCCACGGTCTTGGCGAAATCGTAGCCGCAGCGCTCGTTGGGCACGATGTAAAATCCCTGCGCCGACAGATTCACGCGTGACATGTACGCCGCGTTGGCCACTTGGCTGAATGGCGCGTTGGCTCCATGTCGCTCGCGAATCGGCTGCAGGCGCTCGAGGATCTGTTCGCAGGCGTCCAGCGTCGCCATGCCGTACAGGTCCGTGCTCATGGAAGCCGCCGATGGCTGCGAGTTGGGCACTTTGTTCGTCGACGTCTCCTCGATGTGCACCTTGCCGTGCGAGATGCCGAACGCGCGCGCGGCCACTTGGATCACCTTGGTGTGCAGCCCCTGGCCCATCTCCACGCCACCGTGCGATACCAGCACGCTGCCGTCCGCGTACACGTGAACGAGGGCGCCACCCTGATTCATGAACTTGGATGTGAAGCTGATGCCAAACTTGCATGGGATGATCGCCACGCCGCGCTTCTTCCAGCGGTTCTGGGCGTTAAAAGCAGCCGCAGCCTCTTTCTTGGCTGCAAAGCCGCTCTTGTCGATCGTGTGCTGCCACAGTGTGCGCAGGTTGAAGTCCTCCAGCGGCTGTCCAAAGTGCGTCACCTCGCCCTGCACGTACATGTTCCGCGCGCGCACTTCTTCAGGCGTGAGGCTCAACTTGCGTGCGATGTGGTCAATGTAGCTCTCTGCGACGATGAGACCCTGCGGGCCGCCAAAACCGCGGAACGCCGTGTTCGTGGCCAAGTTCGTCCGACACACCGTGCCGTTTGCGCGCACGTGCGGGATCTTGTACGAGTTGTCGCAGTGAAAGAGCGCGCGGTCCATCACGGCCTGCGAGAGGTCCATCGAGTAGCCAGCATTGTTGTACATGTCCAAATCGAGCGCCACGATCTTGCCATCGTTCTTGATGCCGATCTTGTACTTGGCGTAGAACGGGTGGCGCCCGCCGGTCGTGAGCATGTCAATGTGGCGCTCAAGTAGGCACTTGACTGGGCGCTTCATAATGTACGCGGCCACCGAAGCCGCGCACGCGACGAACACGCTGCGCGTCTCCTTGCCGCCAAAGCCGCCACCGATGCGCTTCGTGGCGCACGTCACGCGGTTCTCGTCAATACCCAGCACGCGCGCCACGAGCGACTGGGTCTTGGTCGCCGCCTGGGTGGACGAGATGACCTTGAGTCCTCCTTCCTGCGGAATGCAGAGCGAGATGTTGGTTTCAAAGTAGAACTGCTCCTGGCCGCCCAGGTTCACCTCGCCCTCGAGGATGAAGTCGGACTCGGCAAAGCCCTTTTCAATGTCGCCGTCGAGGATCGTGTGCACGGGGAGAATGAACGACTGCTCGCGGATCGCGTCCTGGATCGTGATCACGGACTGGAGCTCCTCGTACACGATCTTGACTTTGTCGGCTGCCGCCATCGCCAGGTCGTGCGAGTCCGCGACGATGATGCCCACGGGCTGGCCGACGCACACGACCTTCCCAGCCGCAAAGCACTCTTCGTCCTTCAGCACCGGACCGATCTTGTTCGTGCCCAAACGCGCCTTCTCAAAGACCGAGGAGTCAAAGAACTCGTGCACGCCTTCCATGGCGAGGGCGACACTGGCATCAATACTCTTGATGAGACCATGCGCACAGGTCGACAGCACGAGTGCGCCATGAAGCGTGTCAGCCGTGTTTGGGATGTCGTCTGTGTACTGCGCCTCGCCGGACACCTGCAGGTACGCCGACTTGTGCATGAGCGGGTCGCCCACTGGCGTGCGCTCCGCCGTTTCGTTCTCAATAGGCTTGTGGTTTGAAGCAGTGAGGCCACCTTTCTCGACACCATAGATCTGCGATCCGTTCGAGACCGACCGTGTCTGGTGCAGGAACGATTCACCCGCTGACTGGATCTTGTCGCTGATCACTGGTGGTGCAGGGAACGACGAAATCTTAGCCGCCGACGCCAGCACTTCCGCGTGGATCTCTTCCTGGAGCGTCTTGGACGTGGCGATGAAGAACTTGTACAGGAAGGACGAACAGAGACTCTCTCGGTACTTGGCCATGCCGCCGGGGACGCCGTCTGGGAGGTTGAAATCGTTCGCATGCAGCACGTCGCACGCTTCGTCAAAAGTGTGCGCGTCAAAGGCCTTGCCAAGGAGGAACTGCTCGGTGCCATCGGCTGCCTGGGTCACTGGAGCCATGCCGCCGTACACGATCGATGCATCCGAGATCATCCACGAGCCTGTGGAAGCCGCGCAGTCGAGCTTCACGCGGATACCGGACGTGACAATGCTGATGTCGTCCTCTCTGCGACGCGCCTGCTTGAACGGCAGCATGAACTCCCACTTCTTTGTGTACGGAATGTACACGCTCGTGATCACTTCGTCCTGGGCGAGGTCCACTTTCCGGTACGCGAGGAAGAAATCCCGTACACGCACATAGCGAGTGCCATTGGTGTTCTTGAGCTCAACGTACGCGTTCATCGCGGCGAGCAGCGGGTTCATGTCCGAAATGGGACTTGCAGTCACAATGTTGCCCGCGATACAGGCGACGTTGCGAATGTGCGTGCTCGCGAACCACTTGAGCATCTTGACGATCGACACGAAGGAGCGCGTTTGGTACGCAGGCAGCGCCTTGATGCGTCCCGAGAGGTACTGCTTCACGTCCGTCAGCGTCACAGCCGCGCCAAACTTGACACCGTCGAAAGGGTCCGCGCCTGCGAACACGCTCTGGTTGATCCCGTCACGCGCGCTCACTTTTTCGATCGCCACGAGCTCTGGGACGCGGTTGACGTTGATGAGGTGGATGTACTTGAGATTCTTGAACTTGGTCTCGATGCCCATTTCCGTGTTGCCGACCGAGATCTTGGCGTCCGTGTGCTGCTGTTTCAGGTGCAGTAACTGGGGCAACGTCACGGGCGCAAACCACTGCACAGTCTTGCCGTTGAGCTGCAGGAACTCGGGCGCGAGCGCCTTCTGTTGCAGCTCCACTGGGAAGACGTTCGAGTCGCCATGGGTCTTGGCGTGCTCCATTTTCATCTCAAACTTCTTCGCGAGCGTGCGGACCTTGCTCGTCGAACAACTGGCGACCTGCTTCACGCCGCCGTTCTCGTCATCGACTTGGAGATCTTCAATATCGATATCTGGACTGCCCTTGCGCGGACAGCCGTCGCACTCGCCCTTGCAGGTCGCATTCTGGGCGTCGATGCCAAAGCTTTTTGCGGCATCCAAGATCGGACGGTAGCCCGTGCAGCGGCACAGATTGCCGTCCATGCCGTGCTCAATGTCTTCCATCGTCATCTCGACGCCAGTCTCGCGCTGCTTGACCATGGAGTAGAGCGCCATGATGAAGCCAGGCGTACAGTAGCCGCACTGCGAGCCGTGGGACTCGGCGAGCGCCTGCTGCACCGGGTGCAGCCCCTGCGCGTCCTGGCCTTGGCCCGATATCGAACCGACGCCCTCGACGGTCGTGATTGCGCACGTGTCCATCGCGCACAGCGGCGCGAGACACGAGTTGACCGACAGGTGGCGCACTTGCTTGGCATGCACGTCGTATTTGGACACCATCACGGTGCACGCGCCGCAGCCGCCCTCACCGCAGCCGAGCTTCGTGCCTTTGAGGCCGAGCGTGTTGCGCAGGAACTGCAGCAGCGTGAGCTCCGGCTGCACGTCCTTCTCGTGGATCGCAATGCGCTTCCCGTTCACGTAGAGTAGCAGCTCGTTGCGCACGGGCGTCGCGCTCTCGTCGTACGTCAGTGCCGCTGTCATAATGCAATCAATGTGTGGGGGTCTTGTGTGTGGGAGCTGGCGGGTGTGGGTATGTGTGTCTGTCGCCAGGCGAATTCGGTTCTGAGGGTGCGCGCAAACACACAGAGGCAAGATTGCCGGTGGATCGATCGAATGCTGGGAATGCACGTCGCCTGACCGCTGCTGACAGAGAGGGAGTCACCACCTCACCATTGAACGAGCATTCAGCTATTCTGTCCAATATCAAAAAGGGTGAAATTGTTAAACAGATGGTTGAAAAGAAGGTACGTTTCACTTTTTCACACAATATTGTGACTTTGTGGATGAGAACATGGCCGGCTTTCGTCAAAAGATATTCCTTTTGAACAGGAGTATAGACTTCTTTTAATTTTACTTTGAAAATCACGACGGTATTTGGAAAGTAATCTCACCTCTTTTTAGAAATGAGCGTTGAAGAAGATGGACTGTTGGATCAGCAAAATGTGAAGAAGCATCCTGGTTACAAATTCACATTCAGGCGAGTACTCTAGTTACATGAGTAAATAACAAAGGTGGATAAATCTGAATGCTGAACGGCAAAGAGTGATCACACGTGCCAAAGGTGGATCAGAAATAGCGAAGGTGGATCAATCTTGAAAAATACTGTAATGCGCTGTATTTTTATCAACAGACAAAGAAATATAATATTTGCCCAAGCCAAAGATCACTTGCGTCAATCTGGCATGCGCCAGATCGATTCACGTGCCAGATTGATG